>JAJTUO010000162.1:0-54869 GCA_021399455.1 Flagelloscypha sp. PMI_526
CAGAGACTAATACGAACATTGAGTTTCTCAAGGGCAGGGAAAGCATCCGGTCGTGAGAAATGAGGAGGAGGAGATCCCTTCTTTGTTGGGAGATAGGGAAGTACATCCTTGACTGTACGTAAATGGGATTCTTCCCAAATGGCTGACCGGAAGGGAAAGTGAGATTGTGGTGAGGCTGGGGAGGATATATGGATCGTTAATTTTGTTGAAGCCTGAGTCGTATGGACGATCTGAAAAACCGAGTTGGAGGTGTTCGAGCGAACTACCAAAGATTCGTGGATTTGACAATCCGGAGAGGTCATCCGCAGGGTATAAGATGAGTGATTTAAGGTTTGGAGAGTGTGAAAACGAACAGAGGAAGGTCTTTGAGACCATCCATGGATTGACCACCATGAGTCGAATTGTCCGTAGTGAGATGAAGTGTGTGTAGATTAGGACATTGGAGGACTCGTAGAATGCGACAAGAAAGTCGAAGCTCTAGGTAGGTCAAGTTGGGTACGATGGACGCTGTAGTGGGAAGAAGCCCGTCAGATTCATCTGGGTTCATCTCAACTGTAAATGAAGACAGTCGAGGATACTTAGCAAGAACCTCCGCAACTTGCTTTGCAGTTGCGCGCCCTCTTTCGACCGACAAGGTCTTTAGGCCTTGGTAGCCCTCGGACATGGACAAAAAGACGTCACGGGCAGGACACCCAAGATACAGCCTAACGTCCAAATGGGCCAACAGGGGAGCATTCTTGAAGCATTTCGGCACTTGTTTGAGTTTGTGAAGCCGAGCAGACGGAGGTGTGGAAGCTCAATATCGGGGTTATCCAGTGTGTTGAACACCTCGGAGTAATAGAGACTATCCGAAAGTTGCAGTTGAATGGACTCCCATCTCTTTGAGTGGAGAATTAAGGTCGCTACAAGAGAGGATGTTATATGTGAGTGGTACGAACCCACATAGACATTGATGTTGAGGAGACTGTTCTGCGACCGTTCGAGCCACAGGTTGAGCATGGGAATAAGAGCTTTCCCGATTACTGTCTGAACCTTTATAAAAGACCAGAGCGCAGGAAATCGCATTGCGCAATCTCGCCAGGACCGGCAAACCGCTGCAAGAACGAGACAAGTGTTTGTTACAGGGTAGAGTGAAGAATCTGGAGAGAATTCTGGGTCTGATACAGCAGAAAAGAATATCTCAAAGAGAAGTTCAGATGGGAGAGCAGAAAGAGAGTTTGCGACGGTTTTTGAATGGATCCCTGGTAAGGGAAGGGCCGCAGCCAATTTCCACAAAGTTCCTGCCATGGAACGAGCCAGGAGAGAGATAAATGGATATGGATATCAAAGGCTGAAGTATGAAGTTAAGGCAGAGAAGAAATGGTTCGGTTTGGTTACGTACTAGGTGGTGGTGGTTAGAAGAGAAAGCTGTTCGTGTCACATGTCACCGAGGAGTTCCTCAGCGGATTTTGGGTTGAGACTTCAAGAACATATTGAGACACCAAAGGCCCGAACGTACAGAAAAACAAGGCAATTCACAAAGATTCGAGCCAAATGTCCAATCCAGGCAATTATTAAGTAGATTTAACTAATTCACGCGCGTCGTCTTCTATAATATCTACTCTGGAGGTGTGTATGGTGTTACTAACATCTCACTAAACTTTGTCAACTTTTCCGGTCCTCTCACTTCTTCTGTCAAGAGAGGAAGTTGAATGATGTGGAAAAAGTCGTCATATAGCTCGTGCGCTTCGTTCAGATACTTCTGTTGCATTGACCGACGAACGCCGCAATGTTCACAATTTGATCCTTTGAAAAGGTTTAATGTTGGTGAGACTTCATATTAGCAATAACGGGATGTCTTTACCTTTCTTTGGGAAAAGAAGCTGGTTCACGACAATATTGTGGGTGTCGATTTCGTAGCTCGTCAGTTCCTGCACCAGCCGTTCTGTCTCATAGAGGGACAGGAACTCCGATATGCAGACACAGACAAAAGTGGTGAGTTCTGGGTTCTTGAATTGAGTGTTGACGTCTGTGATCGTGGCACGCATGGATTCGAGTTTTGCGAACATGTCTTCTTGAGAGCCAGCACCTGCACCCATCATATTGGACATCTGAGACATCCTATCAATATGGAGCTAGTCGAGGATGACTGAAGGAAGAACATACTTGAGAGATCATAGGTCCAAAGCGTGTACCCAAAGTGCTGAGTTTACCAAGTGCTTTCTCAAGAACGCTTGGGAAGGAGAGGAATCGGAGAGTATGACCAGTGGGGGCGGTATCGAATACGATGACTGAGAACTCGATGGACTTGACATGCCTATATGAAAATTGTCAGGATCGAAGCTAGGGTAAAAAGGCAAAATTTGTACTTCATGATTTCTGCGAAACCCATAGCTTCATCTACACCCGGGATAGCGAAAGCCAGATCCTGCATCATTGAACCCATCATGCCATTGTCCTCGGCTGTTAGAGTTACGTGAGACCAAAACAAGATTCAGATGTGGAAACAAGCTTACATTGCTCGACCATTTCTTGTATGCTGCTGGTAGGGTCGATCTCCATCGCGAACAGATTATCGAAGCCATTTACTTTGTTGCGTCTTTTGAAAACTTTTGCCCGAATGCATCGGATAGATTATGGGCTGGGTCGGTAGACTAGCCAACAGAAGTCGAGTCGTAAGCTCGAGTAAAGGGGAGAGGTGAAAGACGAACAATAAGCAGCACTGATTCGCGGACTTTTGCCAGCTGAATGGCAAGTGAACATGAAGTCGTAGTTTTGCCTTTAGTTGGAGATGGATGAGAGACGCGTCATTGTATGTGCGTTGCGGAGAAGGACTTGCCTACACCACCCTTGCCACCTGAAGCATTGGTAAGGAGAATTCATGGAATTCATGGAACACGCTTACCACAGAAAATCCATTTCAGAGATTTCTGGTCGAGGACATTTTGAAGCGTTGGTTCGAGCGTTTCTTCCATGAGAGTCTGAACCAAAGTGCAAGCGCGTTGGTTGAAATAGTCTTCGACTGATGTGGCGCTTCTTCTCTCGACTTCCATCTGCTGCGACCTTCTTCTCGTAGTATGGCGCAGAATTCGCACGATTTTTTGTTGACTGTGGCGCCTGACTCTCCGGGCTCTTCTGTGTTTGATTTACCAACCCACCAAGGTCTTCAACAACAACAACCTTCTGCCACTGCTACTCCTCAACTCTTGAAACCCACCTCTCCTGAACCCAAAGGACCTTCTTGCGTAGTCATCTCCGGTGGAACTGGTGGAAACGCCATCTGTTCAGCATTCAGTCCAGAAGCTTGCTACGTTCTACCCGTCTCTGACGACGGAGGGTCCTCTTCAGAAATCATCCGCGTCTTGGGCGGCCCTTCCGTCGGTCTGTCCCCTCTAATAGCTGGGTCTACCACCACCTCATCCTGAACACTGTCATCAGGTGATATTCGCTCTCGTCTCATTCGTCTCATTCCCTCGGCATCCTCATCGCCTTCACCTCAGGAAGCAATCAAGGCTCTCTTGGCACACCGACTTCCAGCTGACTGTACAGAGAGAGAAGCACGAGAACAGTGGAGGGATATCGTCGAAGGGAGAAGCATCTTATGGTCTGGTATTCCAAGCGATAGGAAAGAGACTATTCGAGGTTAGCTTCACTTTCGTTGTCTGGTCAATGCAATAATGTCTGTGTAGGGTTCCTTGTGTACTTTGAGAGCGAACTTCTCAAGCGAGCCCACAAGAATTTTACTTTTGTCAACGGCAGGTACGTTGTACTGTCCTCAGTCTTAGTCAAATTCTCTAAACATGACCACGTCAGTATCGGGAACTACTTCATTGCTGCCGCTCAACAATTCTTCCGTTCCCTACCCTCCGCCATTTTCCTCATTCAAAGTATCACTCGAAGCCAAGCCAGCATCATCCCTGTACTAGTGACGAACCATACAGTCACTATTGCCGCTGAGCTTGTTAGTTTGTTCCATATTCTACTTTAGAGATACTCACCTCTTTTCAGAAAGACGGAAAGAAGCTCGTCGGTCAATGTGAAATATCTCATCCAGTAATATCAACATCACCCAGTTTCAAAGTCGAGTTTGATGAAGACGGTCAAGACCAAGATGCAGATGGTATCGGAGAAACTATTCGCCACCAGTCTTCCAACGTCAAGTTTGAATCCCAAGCTAAGGACGCATACGAGTCGCTTCCATCTCCCATATCTCGTTAGCTCTTCTGTTTTCTCTCTCCTGGTTTCTTTTGACGCGCCTTGCAGGACTCCTCTACATCAACGCATATGGAATGGAAATTCACCCTTCACCTAACCCAGACTATCTCTCAGGCCTGGCAACTCGCGACGTTCTCGTATATTCCTGTGGATCACTCTGGACAAGGTTTGTGTCTGGTTCTTTCGATATGTTCCTCCATTCTTCGGGATGATTAAAACAAAATACAAAGCATCATTCCCTGTCTGGCTTTGAGAGGAGTTGGTCCTGCGATTGCACGTTCGAGGTCTTTAAGGGCAAAAATCCTTTTACGTGAGTTGGACACTCCTGGGGTCTGTATGACGTCTTATACTCTTCCTAACAGTAAATTCTCAAAATGACCGAGAAACAGAAGAATATAGTGCTGCAGATTACATTCAGTACGTTTTTTACGCGGTTCTCTCACAAAGGCCCCCACTCATTAAATTTACCCTGGACACAGTGCGATATCAAGAACGTTAAATGCAGAATACCAAAGACCCCAACTGGGTCTCGGAAGAGGCAACGCTCATACCAATTACCCAATATCTGCTTTTGTGACAGACCTCGTATATCTGAAGGGAACGGAGATCCATGTGGATGTCAAGAAGATCACTGTATGTCTTTGTTTCCCCCTAGTCTCCAATCTTCTTATTCATCATCACTCAAAAACAATTTTTTTTACAGGCGATGGGTGTTCGTTGCTTGGAAATTATCCCTGAATCTGGGGCTACTATAAATCCTCGGTTTAGTGCTGAGGATGTAAGAGATGCAATTGACCAAGTTTTGGCTATTAGAGCTGAATAGAGAGAGAGATGCAACCACAATTTCACCTGGGGTTGTTCAATATACTCCGAGAGAGCCGCTAATGTTGATGTGGTGGCGCTTTTTCTCGCGATAGTGGAGAGAAACATATTTACTCCGAGCACAGACCGTTTTGCATAGGCCTTATCAACCTTTTCGGGGCACCCGGAATCTGAAGGGAAAGGACGGGCGCTGTTCTTGTCTGTGCGCACTGCACGCGCCCTGATTCCAAATTCAATCTGTTGGCTAGCCAAATTCGGGCGCGACATTGCATTTTGTTCGACGGGATCAATTGAGATAGACATGAATGTAAAAAAACGCGTCAATCTTTCCACGTCAGCGAAATGGTCGCCCACAGTTCACAAAGAACTTTCCTCTTGGTCCGTCGACCATTTAAGTGCGTTTCCCTTACATCTCTTCTTTGTGTTACTAAATCGGGGCATTGCCGAAAAGGGTTGGCAAATAAAGTTTTTACTCTGGATCAGTTTGCTCCACTATCAAAAACTGATCTCGAAGCCCCCTTTGGCTGTAATCAACCTTGTTCCTGGGGACAGAACTAGAACCGCCTTCACGGATCCGTGCACGCTTTTATATTGATATCCTCCTGTTCCCATACGGTCACTCTCTTTCCCCTTCCCCTCACCCACTCCTTTTCTTGGTTCTCACACAAAGGTCTTTGCGGAGTGCCAAAAAATAATGGCCTCTGCTGGCGATGTCCTGCTCACTTACACTGAGGAAGACATCGAGTATGCCGGATCTCTTGGAATTCGTATTTTCTGTAACGTGATTTCCTCCGTAATGGAGAGTCTAGCTTGGGGTAAGGTTCTTCAGTCTTCAAAGAGAGAGAGAGTTTCTTTGTTAACGATAACACGTTTAAAGGTGCATATTTTATTACCTTCCTCGTGGCCCTTCACATCCTCCGGTATGCCTTCTTCCCGATTCCGGTCATTCCAGCCTCAATCCACTAACCTCATATGGCATTTTAGGCGACGTGGTTTTGCAACTATCGGCAAAAAGCTCATGCTTCTCGTGACATTGGTCATGTTCAGCTCTAGCACTGTATTATGGGCTCTAAATGTTAGCTGGACGCTCCTTAGGATCAAAGGGACTTTGGTGCATGGATGGAATATGACTTGGGAGGATAGAAGTGGTCTTGTTGCAGAGACTAAATTGACACCACTTGGAACACCCATGGAAGCGTTATTTATGTTGAATGTGAGTGCTCCCTCTGGTGGAAACGGAAACACGCGTGCCAACCCCCGTTATTCGTTAGATGCTTATTGGAGACGCAGTCGTTGTATCAAGAGCAAAAGCCGTTTGGAACAACAGTTGGAAAATTATTGCGGTTCCTTGCTTGTTTTTAGTTACCGCTCTTGGTAAGTTATCCCTTTGCGATACACCGCGCCTGGTTTTGATGCTGATTGGATTGATATTTAGCCTTTTCGATCCTTGGCGTCGTTTGCCTGGAAATAGAGGGTTTCGGGAACACCACTGCAGACGTCGTTGGTTCCTATGCCTGTCGACGAGCAGAGCCCATTGCTTGGGCTCTCTCAATCATTACCAATGTCATCTCCACGTCTCTCATCGCCTTTAGAGCTTGGTAAGGCTTTCTTCTCAGTTTCACCTTTACCTTCACTCATTATGTTTTCTAGGAATCACCGTAAAGTAATCAACCATGCGTATCCTCGTCGAAAAACTGCTTCGCCTGTGGAGAAAGCGCTAATGCTTGTCGTGGAATCCGGCTTTGTTTATATTCTTCTCCTCATTTCCCAACTGGCTGTCTTCTGGGAAGGTGTTGCTGCCGGAAACGCTGCATCTTATGCATTTGCCGTTATCGCACCTCTTGGCGACCAGATAACCGTTCGTTTTTCTCCTAAATGCTATTCTCTCGTTCCCCAAGTCATTAACCCAATCGTTTTCTTTTCTAGGGTCTTTACGCAACATCTATCATCGTTCTCGTATCTCTTCAGAAGTCTTACTGGGATGGGTCACATTCTGACTTGCACAACGTTGGCACCTCGACTGTCAGTCGTACGACAGGAACGTCCGTACGCTTCGCAGATCCAACTGAAGGTTCTCTTCGTCCCGATTCATTGACAACAGGAACCAAGTCTACATTTGAGCTCAAAACTAGGTCCGATGAAAGTCGGACACTTGAGCCAATGAGCTCAAGAGAGGATGAGGGTACAAAGTCAGCGGTGTAAAAAGCATATATACCAACTGACACCTGACATGAGACTTGGTTTTTTGTTGCGATGCTTTTACGATCTCTTAATACTTCTTTGGATATATTCAATAATGTATGTAGTTTTAAGTTTGCTTTGTATAGATTATGTCGGAACGGTTTCACAAGTCATGTATGCGGATATTGAGTGCGGGGACTTTGTAGTTTGAGGAAATGACTACGCCTAGGACAGGGTAAACAGGAACATGTCCAGATAGAGACAAGAAAACTATATTGCAAAGCAAAGCGCGAAGAGCGTTTTTCAATGGATGTGCTGTGGATAACGCAGAGAATTAAGGGATTCTTTGACCGAAGTCGAGTTGGGATGGATCACAGACAATTAAAATGTACACACCAGTGACACCACTGTTCACAAATGTCAAAAGCTACATCTGAAATCCGCGTGAAAGTAGGTATATAGGATATGAATATAAAAGGAACTCGATCTCTCAATGAAGGGTTACGTATTCTGAGAAATATTCGGAAAGCATGCGAGCTAACAAGAGGCGAAGAAAGCTATTGATACAAAGGGAATAAAAAAGGTGCCATTCAGAAAGAGGGTATAAGGAGCATACTTGTGCCAGTGATAGGACGGAACGGAGAGAGAGAGAGAGAGAGAGAGAGGAAGCAGATAAAGATACAAAAGACAAAAGGAAAAAAGTCCGAGGGATAAGAGGGAGGAGGTCCAAATCGAAGACGGGAGAAAGAGACCAGATCGAGGGCCAAAGAAAGAAAGAAATTCGAAGCATCTTAGCTCATTGCAGAGCGGAAACAAGATCTATGGGTTGCTTTCACGGGCTGATGGTTTTAGTGGAGCGACGGCTTATTGGGCAAGAGCCGCAAGATCGTGGTACGTGGTGGTATACGAGAGATCAGTAGACCCATAAGGGAAGTAAGCGTCGGAGTCGGAGTATGATAAAGTATTGAAGGAAAGGACGCCGCGTTCGTGGTGCGCGTGGGAAAAGCGACCAATTGTGGATCTCAGGCTGGGAAGAATCTGGTGGGGAAACAAGGTCGGTTGCTCCAACAAGGGGGACGAGATCCAAGCATGAAGCGGAGAAGGAAATGGTGAAAACGGCCTGTGGGTAACGCCCAATCCGTTTTGAAGATCATCAAGACTGACCGCCAGCTTGCGGTCATAGGCTGTCACTCGCACATGATGATACAGGATGTGCCGAGTCCCGATCTTACCTATAATCATAAGGAATTATAAGGAAATCCCAACAACGTGATACCCTCTTCCTAATCCTCCCTTACTCTAGTCGCAACCTACTCCATAATATAATCCAGAGGGTCATCGCTCATGGTGTCCTGTGCACCATTGGATACCTCCTTCCGTCGGGCGCCTCTTGGTCGGTACTTTAGAATGTTCACTGACAGATGATTCAAAGGCTACACGGTGGTCCAGTGGTTCGCTGGTAAGGAATTTATGTACTACCTTTCACCTAATCTTAGTCATACCTAACCACCAACAGACGGTGCGAGTCTAAGAATCACCAATATCGAGATGAAAGAAGTATGATCGACACATGCCAATGCGACGTCAAAAAAGGACCCAAAGCCACGACCGACTTTAGGAACAGCATCCCGATAGCACTGAGGCCAACTGCTGAGTTGCGATTTCCGGCAACGCACATATTCATGATGTTTCCCCTCACGAGATCTTCCCGTCCCCCACAGACCTTGCCTCAGGAAACGTCTGAGAGGAGCTCACCATTCGTTTGTGTCTTATGCAAATGTGTGAGATGGAAACGTGCTGAGTTTCACTTCATGCACCAAGCAGCCGCGTAGGAATCCTTACCTTGAGAGAAATACCTGAAATACCTGAATCAATCCATACCCCTATGCATTGTGCTGTTTTTGCGTTGTTTAGATTCTTTTTCGATGCAACGTTCACCCCTTTCCAACTCTCTTGAACTTTCTTGCATTCTGATTGGAATTAGAAGCTTACTACGAGAAGTACGTCGGTGCTGGATCATTGGCAACAATGCCGTCCAAGTGAGTCCTTGGCACAGGTGCTTGCCGAGTGGAGGACATGTTACTTTCTCCATTTGCACTCTTGGTGAGACGGTAACTAAAAGGAATATCAAATGGACGAAACGTCCATGAGCAATCAGTGTCAAAATGTGAACTCCAGAAGTTCACAGACGATCAATAGTCCAAAATCATCGGTGACACAGGCTTCTGTCATCCTTGTTCATGTGCAAATAGGACAGCAGACCAATGAACTGGCGCAATGTAAGCCAATCGAGACAGATTTAAGATAAACACCAATAGCATCGACCATCGAGCACACACAGCTTCCTCGTTTCTGTCTGGGTTTGAGTGGTTGGATCACCCACGAGTATAAGTGAAACCACTTGTTTTTCACCAATCAAAGCCTTCCATATCCTTCCTGCTGCCCAGTCTGTGTAAAGATGGAGAATGTCAAGAATGTTACTGAGCTCAAAAGCATTGGGACACTCCGAGAAAAAAATGTAGTTTTGTAAGCTGTTTCTTGGTGCTGCCAACCACCTAGTTGTAATAAAGAAATCGTAGATTGTTTGGGAAAACCCGAGCTGGAAAAAGCACTGTGAGCTGACAATTCTTCCTCATGCAGCCATCGGCTGACTTTACATCTGCAGTTCATCAATGACGCCTATGGGGAGAAGGTTGTCGAGAGCACAAAGAGGCTCACGCCTGACACCAACGAAATTTCCTATGTCAATCTGCCTATTCGCATAGGCGACCACGAGCTTATTCTCGTGGACACTATTGGCCTGGGAGGAGTAGGAGAGGGCCATGATAGGTTAAGTCTCACTTGGAAATGGCTTGGTATTTTTCACCCTGGTAATGATAGGTGCATAATCTATTTGACATGTAAATCTAGCTGACTCAACACTATGAAACAGAAAGACCGCCTTGGAACCGACAGTCAAAGGCATCCTCTATTTTATTGATATTACCGACTGTGCAATAACAGAGGAAAATATCCGGAACTTGGAGATCCTCAAGGCACTAGTGGGAGAAGAGGTGCTAGAGAGTGTAGTTTTTGTCACAGCGAAGTGGGTCACCAGCACAGAACGAAGTACCCGAAAAGTGCATGAGAACAACTTTGTCGGATGGGCGAAGAAGATTCGTCAAGATTTTCCTGGGTCGTCAATACTCCGTCTGGATGACACCACGGGACGACTCGACGAGGAGGATCTAAGCAGCTTGTCTTCAGAAGAGTGTACAAAGAGGGAACGAGAGTACTACGACAATGCGATGAGGGTGCTTCGGCGACTCCTCACGAAGGCAGCAACCCAGCCGATTCTCGTTCAGGAAGAGATGAAGAATGGTCCATCATTACTGAAGGCATTTCGAACGACAACTCTGGGGAGGAGAACTCTTCTGCATCTCATCGAGGATTTGGAGTCGGGTGCTGGAGCTCATAGCAAGAGGCGCGGTATCACACTTGCCTTTGCTCAGGTTATCAGGAAATGGGTAGGCTTCTGACCAACTCACGAAAAATGGGAGTGGGCTGTTGAATTTGGGTAATATGGGCGGGGTCATAATATATATTCAGATGTGATATTTCTCATTGATCTCAATGTTGTGACAATGGATGACTCTCCATAACCGATATCCATTTTTTTATGTTTCTAAACTGTCAAAATATTATTAGTCCACTTGACAGCCAGCACATATTTTATTGTTGAATGAATTCCAGACTCACCGAGGCTGTGCTATTCATGACTTGTTTCCGTGACTCATTTCAGTGTCGTCACACTTGGACTCACATGTATTATTATATCGTCACGTCACTACCTTACAACTATATAAGGAGCTCCTCTCCTTCATACTCAATAACAGTTGCTTTACTCTTACCACCACAAACACTCTTGTGAACTATCAACACCCAGGTAGGTGTTTGTGTTAGTTGTGTTATGAGTTTCCCTCTGGACGTTGCCACCGTATACCTTCAATAGGTTATGGGCCCTGAGCACTCTCATCAGCGCTGGCCTTTATGGCTAACAGCTGCAGTTGAGGAGGTTAACTCAGTGGAATGGTCAATGTGCACATGTCTAGTTTGAGCTTGCTCACTGACTGTGACAACCATGAAAAGCCATTGAAATGATGAGCTTAAATGATGGGTTCGATTTGAGCTTGCTCACCGACCATCTAGCCACCTATAAGGGTGTGCTGTCACTATCAGTTTGAGCTTGCTCACTGACAGATGCAATGGAAACGATGGTTCATCGTTGCCGAACGCGTCACCCATTTGGGTTTGATCGCTGCTGGCATCAGATACCACATATCGTTCACCATTGTGTGACATTGTTGGTGCCAGACCCATGCTAGCTGTCGTGGCTTGTCACCATTACCAAAGCATGACTGACACAACACCCAGATCTATTATCTCTATCGAAATGTCGTCTTCCTCCATCGAACGTCTCGTACCCGTCTTCGACGGTGTCGACTATATCCCCTGGTCCAAGAAGATGCAAGCCTACATTCAAGCACAAGGCAATTGGCTTTTTGTCAAGGGCACCATTCTCTGCCCCGCCGATACTGATGCTGGCTACATCGATTGGCTCAACAAGGATGATCAGGCCATTGGCCAGATCAAACTTCGTTGTTCGTACCAAGTCAATGACGAGATTGCCCGTTCCGGTAAAACTACCTCTAAAGGAATTTGGGACTTTCTTCAGACGAAGTATGACAAGAAGTCTGTATCCAGTAGTTACTCTCTATTCCAGAGAGTTATGAGACTTAAAATCTCAGGGACTCGTGATCCCACTACTGAAATTGCTGAGTTCGCTACCCTGTTTGGACAGCTTCAGGATCTCTCTTTGGAGATTCCTGGCACTATTCGTGCTATGATTCTACTCAACGCTGTTCCACACAATTGGGAAAGCATCGGCCAGACTATCTTGAACACCAAAGCCACTGCTCAATCTACTACGGTCGCTGGCGTTGCTACAGAAGTCTATGTTATCTCTTTTGATGATGTGGCTACTGCTATTAGGAATGAGTATGAGAGAACTCGCAAGGGATCTTCTCAATCTCAGGCCAAATCGGCTGGGATGGCTAAAAAGATTTCCAATGTAAAGCGGAAACCCGATAGCCAACCTTCCTTTGAGCAGCAACAACAGTCCAGCAATAAGCAGAAAGGCAAAGGTGACAACAAGTTTCGCGGCGAGAGAGCTGGCAAAAAGTCTGGGAAAGGCAAGGCCAAATCCCATTCTCATGTCGCCTCTATGTCCATCCTTGATCGGGTTCGTCTCTACAACCCATCTTTCGTTCAACCCACTGTCAACTCTAATGTTGACATCGTCAACGACACCCCGATCATGACACCAGAGGAACGTGCTGAAGTGCACAATCGTCAGTTCCCTGGCCCGATGCGTTATTCTGGACGCACCATCCATTCTTCCAAGTACCCTGAGGTTGCCCGTGCTCATGAGCTTGCTGATTCTATTGGCGCTCCTGGCAAGGTTGAGAGCCTCAAAATTCTTGAAGAAGTAGCTGCACTCCGTCAGCGAGCTTTAGCCTCGACTAAACGTGATGCAGAAACCGGCGAACCTTCTCCGAAGCGAGCCAAAATGGATGTTGAAGGGGGTTCTCTGTCTCCAATTAGCTCTCCTGATCTTGGAGATTTTGGTGACATGGCTATTGATGTCAATGACGAAATAGCTGAAGCAGCTGGTTTGATCACCGGTGCTCATGATGACAGGCAAGTCTCCTGTTCTTCACAATTGCATGGAAATGCTGACTATGTTCAGGGATCTCTTTCTCCCCGAGTAAATATTTTTTATGAACATTTGTCTATGCCTACCACTATATCGTATGATTTACCTAGCAGTAATATGCTTAATAATATCAACGATCATATCGCAACTTGTGTGAGATGTAAGACTAAGGGCAATTCTGTCCTATGGATCCAAGACAGTGGTGCTTCGGCACATTTTACCAACGATCTATCCGATTTCGCTGAGTATGAGCCTATTGATTTAGGAACTTCTCAGACAGCGAACGGTTCAGCTTCGGTTGAAGGACGTGGCACTGTTTTTATCGATCATGAGGTATTGCTTACCAATGGGACTAGGGAAAAGAGGACTTCACGTCTATACCCTGTCCTATACATGCCCTCACTATCCATTCGCCTATTATCTACCGGTCAATTGCTTCGCGACGGACATTCCATTTCTGGGAATGCACATTGCTTGACCTTCCACAAAGGTTCAAAAGTTATGATGACTTGCGAGCCACATGACAAACATGACACCATCTATTGGTGTGAATCTCAGATCTCCGAGATTCAATCTTATTCAGTCGTTTTTAACGCTGATTTTGACACCTGGCATAAACGTCTTGCGCATCCGTCGAAAGAAGTTTTGCGGGCTGGCAAAAGAAACCTCCGTTCTTTCCCTCGGGATCTTAGTATCCCTGAGAAGGCTCCTATTTGCCGAGGTTGTGCTGAAGGGAAAATGCCATTAAAGCCATTCCCTAGATCAGACAATCGGGCATCAAAGCCATTTGAGAAATTCCATTCGGATCTCAAACAGATGAAGACATCATACCATAAATATGAGTATTTCATGCTTATTTTGGATGATTGTTCCTCCCATGCTTGGACATACAACTTGAAAAAGAAGTCCGGCGCTGCTCAGGCCATCAAAGAACATGTGGCTTTGATTAAGCGACAGCACAACGCTCAAGTCCAGCAATGGCAATTTGACGTTGGGGGAGAATTTATTTCTGATGATCTGTTGGATTTCTTCAAATCTGAGGGAATCAAAGTCTTGATGAGTGTCCCCGAAATGCATCAGCAGAATGGACGCGCTGAGAGATTTGTCCGAACGGTGATGGACAAAGCCCAAGCCATGAGGCTTGAAGCCTGCATTCCTGAATCCTATTGGGAATTTGCAGTGGAGTACGCGGTCCATATCTACAATCGCACTCCAAAGAAGTCCAGTTTTTCGAAAGGGACTAAATCTACCTGGAAAACTCCTTATGAAAGGATGTTCGGTGTAGTACCCGATGTTGGACATTTACGTGTATTCGGCTGTGGTGCCTATGTTTACATACCTTCTAATCGAAGGGCGAACAAACTTGCCCCGAAGTCTGAAATGATGACTTTCATTGGGTTCAAGGAAGGCACCAAAGGCTACATGTTTATGCGGTCCACTAATCGAATTTTTCTGGCTACTACTGCTACCTTCGACGAAACGTATTATCCACGTTGCCCTGACAGCCAGAAACGTCGTTTTGTTCCACAAATTGGTGAAGATCCCACCAACTCTGAGGTGTCAGGAAGTAAGAAGTCAGTCCCTCGTCCTCCGCCGAGCGACTCATCATCATCTTCATCTTCGGATGATAGTGATTCTGATGCCGACTTTCCTGTCCTACCTCTCCCTCCCTCTAGGAGACAGCAGCGTGTTCAACCTCTCCCTGATCAGGGAAAAGGTAAACAAAGAGCACCAGCTGCCTCTGGTAGTGGTTATACCACACCTCCTAGGGACGACGCTGATCAGGAACCTGTTGTTCCTGCAGCACCACAAAAGGCAAGGCGGGCACCTAAGACTAAGGTCCCCACGTCACCTAAAGCCAGGAGACAGCCTTCGCCTCGGCCCGATTCTGATTTAGAATCGATAGCCGCTGCTCGTCCCAAAAGGACTACCAAAGCTCCTAGACGCGAAGGGAATGTCTACGGGGAATTGCGAACCCCATCTGATCTCGCGCGAGATGTAATGCAGTCAGATGCAGATTGGGATAGGCAGATTGGGTCATCGCGCAATCCTAGAAATGATCGTGCCCCTGCCAGCGATAATGAACCTGTTCCCGAACAAGGCGGTTCTAGCTCCACTGCAGACCCTGATGCATCAGTAGATCCCCAAGCGCACCTGAACCGGATAATTCGGGAAGGAGGAGAGGAGTTCATAGCTTTCATGCTAGCCCAAGCGATACCAATCCATTCTTCTGATGGAACAGTTGAAACTGCACCTCAACACTATCGCGACATTCTGAAGCTTTCAGAAGAAGCTCAGAAACAGTGGAGATCAGCTTGTCAGGAGGAGATCAATGCCCTGATCAAGCGCGACGTCATTGAAGTCGTTGATCTACCACAGGGATATCGCCCACTATCTAATAGATGGGTGTTTCTTGTCAAACCAGATGGTCGACGACGAGCTCGACTTGTTGTCAAAGGTTTCCTTGAAATAGAAGGAATCGACTATAATGAGATATTCTCTCCTGTCGTCCGATTTGAGACGGTTAGGATAATGTTAGCCTTAGGCTCCCTACAAGGGTGGCACTTCGAAGGGCTTGACGTGGTCACTGCTTTCCTATATGGCGAGCTGACTGAGAAGATCTTCATGAAACAACCTGAAGGTTTTGTCATTCGAGGCAAAGAACATAAAGTTCTACGCCTCAAGAAGGCTCTCTATGGCCTTAAACAGGCTTCCAACGCTTGGTGGAAAGCTCTGTCCAAGTCGCTAAAGAAGTTCGGCTTCAAGCGCACGAAGTCCGATGCCGGCATCTTTATTTGGTGGATTGGCAAAGACTTTGTTATCCTCATCGTCTATGTTGATGATTTGGTGTTTTGTGGGCCTAATCAGCGCCTTGTTCGAAAGAAAAAAGCTGAAGTTGCGGCACACTGGGAATGTAGGGATTCGGGTCCTTACCTGATTACTTTCCTGGCATTGCGCATTCGGTCTATAGACAATGTCATATCCATTGATCAACAGGAATATCTCCTCAAAGTGATCGATCGACTTGGTCTGACCAATGCCAAAGTTGTCAAGACGCCGTTGCCTGAGGGCTATAAGCCTTTGGCCAACACTGGTACTGCCACTGCCCAATTTAGGCAGGAATACCAACGCGCTATCGGATCATTGCTGTATCTCATGATCGGCACTCGACCTGACATCTGTTATGCTGTCACCAAGATGGCACAGTTCTCGTCAAACCCATCCCAAGACCACATGGATCGTGTCAAGCATATTGGCCGATATCTTGTTGGTACTAAGGATTATACCCTGACGTATAATGGAGCTGGCAGAGCAGGACTCATTCACTATACCGATTCCGATTGGGGCTCAGATCCCATTAAGCGTCGTTCCACTACTGGATTTTTTGGTACACTGGCAGGAGGAGCAATCCACTGGACATCGAGGATGCAAAAAACTGTTGCACAATCTTCGACCGAGGCCGAATACATGGCACTTTCTGATTGTGGACGCCAGGCTGCATGGCTTCGCTCCCTATTCTCAGAACTCGGCATTAAGATGGGTCCATTACCAGTTTATGGTGACAACCAGGGTTCGATATTCTTAGCCTCTAATCCCCTCACGGAGAAACGGACAAAACACATCGATATTAAATATCATTACATCCGTGACTTACTTGAGGAGGAGAAAGTTGAGCTTTTCTTCGTCTCTGGCAATGACAACCCTGCCGACCTTTTGACCAAGAGTCTGGGTCACATCAAATTCAACCGCTTTAGAAGTCAATTGGGTCTAACCTTCAACACATAAGGTTAACAGATAGGCACTCGACGTCCATCCTTTACTTGATTTGTCGAAGCATGCTATATCCCTCTCCTTGATCTTCATAGCAGTTAATTTTCTCAGTACGCCTAGCACAATATACCCCTTGTACTTTGCGAGGAGGAGTGTTGAATGAATTCCAGACTCACCGAGGCTGTGCTATTCATGACTTGTTTCCGTGACTCATTTCAGTGTCGTCACACTTGGACTCACATGTATTATTATATCGTCACGTCACTACCTTACAACTATATAAGGAGCTCCTCTCCTTCATACTCAATAACAGTTGCTTTACTCTTACCACCACAAACACTCTTGTGAACTATCAACACCCAGGTAGGTGTTTGTGTTAGTTGTGTTATGAGTTTCCCTCTGGACGTTGCCACCGTATACCTTCAATATTTATTTGTTTCCATAGCGCGCACGAACATAAAAAAGGTGTTTACATTGAACATTTGAGTACAATGTCATCCGTAAGCCTACCATTCTGCTTCTCCCTGCATCCTACCTTGGCAGAAGTCTCTATGTAACACACAATGCTTCATTATCTATTGGAGGGCAGTGAATCTGAAGAAGAACAAGAAGAAATGACACGTTCAAAGCCCTGAACGGGCATTACATAGAGGCCCACGGAAGGATTCGGTAGCCAAAAGCACAAAAAACGAAAGATTGTCCTTACCAAAATGAAATGTGAGGGCAGGATGTGCCATGAGCGCCAAGAAGCAGACAATCGAAAGGAATAAGCAAGGTGGAGGAGAGGATCACACACATCAGAAGTCGTGAAGACATACTTCCGCACGTCATCCGAACCCAAATTAGATATGAAAGGCCTTGGAGAGTATTTTATTCTTGCAGCCAAAAATATATTTCTCTGATGGCGGATGTTCGGAACAATGGTTTAGGAAATGTTTTTGACATATTTTATTCAGATTCAGGTTATGGAGAGTCATCCAATAGTGCATAACCATTGTACCATATACTTAACAAAATGTAATAAGCTACACCTCGGAATATTTTATATAAGATCCACCAGTTGACCGCAACACTACAAAACGCAGCAAGTGTGTTCTGTGTCAAAGGTGAGGAACAGGCACATGATTACACTAAGGAGCTCAGGTACAGCTGTGTGCTCTTCTTTGGTAAGCATTTGTCTTGTCAATTGACCACTGACTCTTTCATTGGGATTTTCCAGCAACATCAGCCTTCACAAAAGAGCTACTGCCTGCATGGTTTTCATCAGAAAGCATCTCCGCTTTAGGAATCTCAGCTGCTTTAGCATGGGAGCGCAGTGGAGGATGGAATAAAGTGGTGTATGCATTGATGCACGGATGTGAGTCGATGATATCCGAGGGAAGTGGAAGTACAGGAACAGTCTGTCATCAGGGAGAAGGGCCATCCTTACAATGGACCCTTACACTCTTAAATCTACTATTCGTCACTTCTGCACACTACCACGGTATACTTACCCAATTGTACAAAAATTAAAATGCATTAGATGTATATATATTTGCTTGAGTGCATATATGGGGTTGTATATATGTGAGGTGGTATATATACTGAGAATGTAAAGAAATGTCTTAATTGCTCCAATGATATTGGGCTCTCGACGGAAATTTTCGTATTAATTGTAAAGAACTTTCATTTCATAAGTTGTGAGTGCCTGAATGTTGATTGGGGACCAAGCTCACAGAGGTAAAAGAGAATGGTGTCTAATTATAAAGCACTGAGTGTCATCCTCCTTGCATCATCTGGTCACATGCTGACCGCATCTGCATCCGTGATGCTTTATAATTAACGGCCATTCTCCTCTCCTCGAGCGAACTTCCTCTTCAGTGGTCCCCAATCGTCCTGCAAGCACCCATAACTTATCAAATGAATGTCATTTTTAACAACCAATCCAAAAATGTCCTTCCGGAAGTCAATGTAACTCGCATAATTGTGCTTTTTCTTCCCCTGCTGGGTATCATTTCGTATATATACCGCCAAACTCATATATACATTTAAACGAAATTAGACAAACATCTAAGGAGTTTTAATTTTTGTACAATTGAGGAAGCATATAAATGGAGAGTTATCCACTTATTTGATATTTATGCTCCTTGTATATATCCACAGTGCAAGATTTGTATGTACCATACAAGAACTATATTTAATTTTTGTACGGTTGGAGAAACATGTGCAGAAGCGGTTATCCCTTTTTATTATCAAGACATTGGATTACGTCAGAATATGTATTCTGACCCTGCCGCCCATATTACTCGAATTCAACAGCTCACCCCCACTCTTTGCGAGTGGGTCTCGTGGTCACGACTTAAAGCCCACCCATTTCTTAAACTTAGCAAATGTATTTGATGTGATACCTTTCTTGCTGTTAGCTCGAGCAGCCCGCTCCAAATCCTCGATGAGATGCAGAAGAGTTCTCCTCCCCAGAGTTGTCGTTCGAAATGCCTTCAGTAATGATGGACCATTCTTCATCTCTTCCTGAACGAGAATCGGCTGGGTTGCTGCCTTCGTGAGGAGTCGCCGAAGCACCCTCATGGCATTGTCGTAGTACTCTCGTTCCCTCTTTGTACACTCTTCTGAAGACAAGCTGCTTAGATCCTCCTCGTCGAGTCGTCCCGTGGTGTCATCCAGACAGAGTATTGACGACCCAGGAAAATCTTGACGAATCTTCTTCGCCCATCCGACAAAGTTGTTCTCATGCACTTTTCGGGTACTTCGTTCTGTGCTGGTGACCCACTTCGCTGTGACAAAAACTACACTCTCTAGCACCTCTTCTCCCACTAGTGCCTTGAGGATCTCCAAGTTCCGGATATTTTCCTCTGTTATTGCACAGTCGGTAATATCAATAAAATAGAGGATGCCTTTGACTGTCGGTTCCAAGGCGGTCTTTCTGTTTCATAGTGTCGAGTCAGCTAGATTTACATGTCAAATAGATTATGCACCTATCATTACCAGGGTGAAAAATACCAAGCCATTTCCAAGTGAGACTTAACCTATCATGGCCCTCTCCTACTCCTCCCAGGCCAATAGTGTCCACGAGAATAAGCTCGTGGTCGCCTACGCGAATAGGCAGATTGACATAGGAAATTTCGTTGGTGTCAGGCGTGAGCCTCTTTGTGCTCTCGACAACCTTCTCCCCGTAGGCGTCATTGATGAACTGCAGATGTAAAGTCAGCCGATGGCTGCATGAGGAAGAATTGTCAGCTCACAGTGCTTTTTCCAGCTCGGGTTTTCCCAAACAATCTACGATTTCTTTATTACAACTAGGTGGTTGGCAGCACCAAGAAACAGCTTACAAAACTACATTTTTTTCTCGGAGTGTCCCAATGCTTTTGAGCTCAGTAACATTCTTGACATTCTCCATCTTTACACAGACTGGGCAGCAGGAAGGATATGGAAGGCTTTGATTGGTGAAAAACAAGTGGTTTCACTTATACTCGTGGGTGATCCAACCACTCAAACCCAGACAGAAACGAGGAAGCTGTGTGTGCTCGATGGTCGATGCTATTGGTGTTTATCTTAAATCTGTCTCGATTGGCTTACATTGCGCCAGTTCATTGGTCTGCTGTCCTATTTGCACATGAACAAGGATGACAGAAGCCTGTGTCACCGATGATTTTGGACTATTGATCGTCTGTGAACTTCTGGAGTTCACATTTTGACACTGATTGCTCATGGACGTTTCGTCCATTTGATATTCCTTTTAGTTACCGTCTCACCAAGAGTGCAAATGGAGAAAGTAACATGTCCTCCACTCGGCAAGCACCTGTGCCGAGGACTCACTTGGACGGCATTGTTGCCAATGATCCAGCACCGACGTACTTCTCGTAGTAAGCTTCTAATTCCAATCAGAATGCAAGAAAGTTCAAGAGAGTTGGAAAGGGGTGAACGTTGCATCGAACAAGAATCTAAACAACGCAAAAACAGCACAATGCATAGGGGTATGGATTGATTCAGGTATTTCAGGTATTTCTCTCAAGGTAAGGATTCCTACGCGGCTGCTTGGTGCATGAAGTGAAACTCAGCACGTTTCCATCTCACACATTTGCATAAGACACAAACGAATGGTGAGCTCCTCTCAGACATTTCCTGAGGCAAGGTCTGTGGGGGACGGGAAGATCTCGTGAGGGGAAACATCATGAATATGTGCGTTGCCGGAAATCGCAACTCAGCAGTTGGCCTCAGTGCTATCGGGATGCTGTTCCTAAAGTCGGTCGTGGCTTTGGGTCCTTTTTTGACGTCGCATTGGCATGTGTCGATCATACTTCTTTCATCTCGATATTGGTGATTCTTAGACTCGCACCGCCCCGGCAATAATGGAAGGAGCCGATTTCTCCCGACGGACTGGAGTGTACAATCGATAGGACATCAACCATCACACGTGGCTTCCTCGTTTCTGTCTGTGTTCGAGTGGTTGAATTACCCAAGAGTATAAAGGCACTTCAATCAAACCACTCGCTCATGTCCCCAGCCAAAGCCTTCCATATCCTTCTCGCTGCCCAATCTGTGCAAATATGGAGAATGTCAATGTACTCCATCGGATTGAAGGCCTTCAAGGAAAAAATGTAGTTTTGTAAGCTACCTCTCGGTACTGCCGGCCACCTAGTTTCAATCAAGTAATTGTAGATTGTTTGGGAAAACGCGAGCTGGAAAAAGCACTGTGAGTAAATGATTCTTCCTCACGCAGCCTGCGGTTGACTTGACATCTGCAGTTCATCAATGACGCTTACATGAAGAAGATTTTCAAGAGCACAAAGAGCTTATCACCTGACACCAACGAAATTTCCTATGTCAATCGGCCTATTTTGGTCAACGGTCAGGAACTTATTCTCGTGGACACCATTGGCCTGGGAGGATCAGGGAAGGGCCATGATAGAGCAAGTTTCGCTCAGAGTTGGCTCCGTATTCTTCACCCTGGTAAAAACAGGTGCTTGCTCCACTCGAC
This sequence comes from Flagelloscypha sp. PMI_526, assembly GCA_021399455.1. NCBI lineage: Eukaryota > Fungi > Basidiomycota > Agaricomycetes > Agaricales > Niaceae > Flagelloscypha > Flagelloscypha sp. PMI_526. Next base: position 21,699 of record JAJTUO010000162.1, read on the forward strand.
ATGTAAATCTAGCTAACATGGCATTATAAAACAGAAAGTCACCTTTGACGCCGACAGTCAAAGGCATCCTCTTTTTTATTGATATTACCGACGGTGCAATAACAGAGGAAAATATCCGGAACTTGGAAACGTTCAAGGCACTAGTTGGGAAAGAGGTGCTAGAGAGTGTGGTTTTTGTCACAACGAAATGGGTCACAAACGCAGAACGAAGTACCCGAAAAGTACATGAGAACAACTTTGTCGGATGGAAGGAGAAAATTCGTCAAGATTTTCCTGGGTCGTCAATAGTCCGTCTGGATGATACCACGGGACGACTCGATGAGGAGGATCTAAGCAGCTTGCCTTCGGTAGAGCGTACAAAGAGTGAACGAGAGTACCACGACAATGCGATGAGGGTACTTCGACGACTCCTCACGAAAACAGCAACCCAACCGATTCTTGCCCAGAAAGAAATGTATGATGGTCGCACAGGGATGAGGATGGGACAAACCACTTTGGGGAAGACGGTTATTCGACATCTCTCTGAAGATATCGAGCGGACCCGTGATAAGACACTGATCGAACAACTCAAACGTATAATTCGGATGATCAAGAACACGGTGATGATGAAGGCTTTCTTTCCAACAGAAAACCAAGAGGTCAAGGGAACCAAGAGCACATAAGCAGCCACGAACTGCTCCTTCGCCTCATGATTGTAACAAAATCGGGTGACGATGGCATATCTAGACTGTCGATTGAAATTATTATTTACGATGCAATTTTCTACATTTTGCACACGTATCTGACCGCTTAGTTATCTTTCACCTAACTTGAAGCATTCGTCTGATACCTGGTGTAATATGTAAGACATTTACTTGTCGACCGACTGTACCATTCCGAACTATTCGGATACCACTTGTCGTACTCAGAAAAAAGTGGTAATTTTTTGGCACAAACCGAAAGTACACGCCCATGAATAGTTCGAAATGGTACAGTACCACCTACCGTCATCATCCTCATATTGAGCATGTTCAATGGCGCCCTCTCAGTGAAAGCCCTTCTTCACCAAGATGGATAATTCCACTCCTTCGATACCTCAATGGTGCCCGTGGAGTTGTGGGAGGTGATCTTCGCTCGAATTGGACAACATGACCTTATTCAAACGAGCAACTTTACAACATCAGAACTAGAAATGTGTGCTCATGACATCACATACTGGCCGCTCAAGTATGCCTAGAGATGTTAGTCGACATTTCGATATGAAAATATAAAATGTCGTTTGATGCAAGCGCGAACAATTTCCTTTTGGCTTGCGTGCTCAACCTACGTCTTAGTAAGTGCTCATTTGCGTGGCTTTCCTTCTTCTGGAACGTGGGGGAAGGCAATCGAGGTTCCCCTAAGATTATCACTTAAGTCCTGAGCTTTTACATCAATTGAGGATAAACTACTGAGTCAGAGGAAGTCGTATTTATCTATGCGTGCACAGTAATATTCATGCAAGCGTGGACTCATACTTTGGTATGCTGTCGTAGATCAACAATAAACAAGGCAATGAAAGGTCAAAAAGATAATTCTACAACGGGTGTAATAGAGACAAGTCAAGTCAACCTCCTCAACAGAGGGCAATCTTCGTGTGGGGCACCGCCAGGAGTGTCACCGAGGGAGCCGTTGGGTGCACTGCCAGGGAAGCTACCAGGTGGACCACCCGCAGAGCTGCAGAGTTTTTGCAGGATGGGACTAGAAGAGGAATAGTCAGCAACACCTTCTAACACCTTTGCCTTCTCGTCGTCCTATTCCTCTGAAGACTCCTGTGAGCTGTCAAGCCATTGAATGGCTTCATTGACGGCCGAACAGAGCTTGGTCTTGTCCACAGGAGGTGGAACTCATCGGCAAACTTTTCGCCGTTGAGAGAGCTTCGCGGGTTGTAAACGTAGGATTTGAGGCCGTTCTTGGTTTAATTGTGAGAAGCAGCTGCTTTGCCCTCGGCTGGAAAGTAAAGTTAGTAACAAAGAACAGAGAAAATATAATGAGACATACCCTTATATTCTCTGCTTCGCTAACCATGCATTGAATTTCCTTTCGACAAACGGCCATGTCGTCGGTAAAAATGGTACGGTTAGGTTACCGGTCGACTTGTCAGTAGCAGAGACGCCGAGAATACCGCTGACGTCGATGTCGAACACGATTTCGATCTGGGGACCACTGCGAGACCCTGGAGGAATAACAGAGTCCGAACTTGCCAAGCAAGTTGTTGTCCTTAGTACGAGCGCGTCAACCCCCAAAGATCTGGATGAGCACACCCGGCTGGTTGTCGGAGTAGATGGAGAAAGTTTCGGACTTCTTCGTCGGCACGGTGATGTTACGCTTGATGAGAGCGGCCGTGACACCGCCTGCAGTCTCGATGACAAGGGAAGGAGGGACACATAGAACAAGAAGTAGCGGAGGAACTTCTCGACAAGGTGGAGAGTGCTACGGAAGCGGTCCTGACTCAGGCCCTTGAAACAAACACGGGGAGGGAGGTGTAGAAGTCGACAACCCCAAAGAGAGTCAACGTTGATAGAAATGTGAGTGAGGGACGAGAGAGTGCGCTTGGCACGTTCGCAAGTAGTGACCAGACGACGAAGAGCACGAGGATCGGAGGAACGATCTGCGAAGTTAAATTAATAGTCAAGAACAGCAAAGTGCGGCCGGGTGACTTACTATTGTTGAGCTTGCGCTTGAATTCCTGGACGAAGCGGTTGAAAAGACGGATATCGAAGTCCTCACCACCCAAGTAAGTATCGCCCGGAGGAACTGTGACCTAGAAGATACCCCCCTCGATGGTCAAGATGAAGACATCGAAACTTCCTCCACAAAAAGCAAAAACGAGCACGATTCGCTCGCTGGAAATCTTCTTGTCGAGACCGTAGGCGATGATGGCAGCGGTAGGCTCATTGATGATACGGAGGGCATTAAGACCGACGATGGTGCCAGCGTCCCTGGTGGCCTGACGTTGGGAGTCATTGACGCATGCGGGGACAGTGATGATGACGCTGGAGACAGCTCCACCATGGTAGGATTCGGCAGTCTCCTTCGTCTTTATCAAGACCATGGAAGAGAATTCTTGAGGTAACTAGAAAGAAGCACAGTTAGAGAAATTTTAAAATGGATGAGCGAACTCAAAACTTACGAAATACTTCCTTTCGCCCCGGATATCCTACTTTGACATAAGGCTCAGTGGTCATGTTGATGACCTTGAAGAGGAAGTGGCTAAATAATGTCAGACTGCACCTCGAGAATGTCGAGTTTGCTGCCAATGAAACTTGGGTCAAGTCACGCTCACACTTGCCGTGTACAAACGACGTGTCGTAGAGGGTGTAAAGAAAAGATCTACAAGGGCAAGTCAGTAGTTCAGGACAAGGATGTAGATGGGGCTTACCCTTCTTCTGCTGGCCCATGAATTCCTGAATGAAGTAGTGTAACCAGTCTTTATTACACCAGCGAGTACCACCATTCGCGTTTTTGATATTAGAATCAACTCATTGACCCCTTGAGAGCGTCGAAACTTGCTCCAATGATATGGAGAACCGTCGCGTCTCGCAAGCCATAGATCATCGGCGGTACACCCATCAAGTGTTTAGACGGTGCTGATAACCGAAAGGGCATTGGTGTCTTCAACGACTTGTCACTGAGGGTCATTGAGGTAGGAGGACCTCTAATCGCAGTTTTGAAAAGACGAAGGTCAGCCACGGCCAATCCCACTAGAAATGGACTTACGAAGGGACTGAAACTCGAGAAAGCAGAATGGAAACACTGGGCCAAAAAAAAAAATCCAGTTAGTCGAGACCCGACGAGGTGACGGTGGGAAGGATCGGCAGTGGTTGGACGTGGTAGTTGAGAAGAGAGCGGTGCATACACAGTCAACTGATCTGCTGTCCTGGACCACATGTCAGGAAAACAACAACAGTGCAAAGTGTAGCACTGAAAGCAGATCTATAAGTCCAAAAGATGCCAAAAGGACGTATTCTATCCAACTTCAGATAGAGATTCCTGACCGCCATCTGTTTTTAGGCCATTCGAAAAGCTGGAGTCAAGAAAAGTTGATTTATTCGCTTTGCTGTCAGTCCAAATATATATATGATCGGAGCTCTGTTTCATCCCACGCTCAGTTGGTTGTTGAAGCCACGTGCAAATAAATGAGATTTCCTTAGAGGGAACAACTATATCATTCCATGAACTTATGCATTGTACCGTACTTGCGTTGTTTCTATTCTTATTCTATGCAACATTCATAGTCGCGTTTTCCAACTGCCCATAACACACCTTTTAAGTTGACCTTTCTTGCCTTCAGCCTTGCACACTCACAACAAGAAGGCAGTTGGCGATCGGCGATGGTTTGTGCTGTCCAGGTCGTTCCTGCGTATCGGTATCTGCCGAACAACACCAGTGTACTTACACATGTTTTTTTCCTCTCTCGCTCACCCGGGATGGTAATTGAAAGACGATCAAACGTCCATGAGCATTCAAACAACGTGAGAGACGTCGTTGTTGGACACCTGACGGGAAACCGAGAAAGCACGGCTGATTTCATGACTTGGTCCCGTATATTGGGAACAAAGTGGCAATAATGAGCTGCTGCTAGGGATTCCCGATACAATAGCTCATCTACTGCGTTCGACATCGAAATATTGCTGATTAGCTGTATGTAGTTTTACGATGAATATAAAGAGAGGAGCGGAAAGCTACGCTTTCTCCAGCTGACTGGTGGATTCGGGTGTATCTCCAATATATTGATAACATCGTCCACCGAGTACACGTGGTCTCCTCGTTTTAATCCGTATTTGAACCCTTGGATTGCCCAGAAATATAGATATTCAACCAGACTACTCCAGCTCTCCACTAGAGCACTCTCTATCCTTCTCGCTGCCCAGTTAACGCAAATATGACGGTTCTCAAGAGTATTAAAGACCTCTCAGGAAAGGATGTAGTTATGTACGTTAATTTTACGGTAATGCCAACCATCTTAACCGGGACTAACGAATGATAGACTGTTTGGGAAGTCACGAGCTGGGAAAAGCACGGCGAGCAGAAAGATTTTTCCTCATGTAGCCCGCAGCTGACGTCACATCTGCAGTTCATCAATGACGCCCACGGGGAGAAGGTTGCCGAGAGCACAGGGAGCTTAACATCTGAAACCCACGAGATTTCCTATGTCGCTCAGCCGATTCGTGTAGATGATCATGAGGTTGTTCTCGTGGATACTGTTGGCCTGGGAGGATCAGGAGAGGATCATGATAGAGCAAGTTTCACTTGGAAGTGGCTTAGTATTTTTCATTCTGGGAAAGATAGGTGTGGACTCAATTTAGCACCTAAATCAAGCTAACTCCGCACTTTACAATAGAAAACCCACCTCGGGGCCCATAGTCAAGGGATTCCTCTATTTTGTCGACATTATGGACGGTGCCATAAACGAGGACAATATCCGGAACTTGGAAACGTTCAAGGCACTAGTGGGAGAAGAGGTGTTAGGGAGTGTAATTTTTGTCACAACGAAGTGGGCTACGAAAGAAGAACAAACTACCCGAAAGCGACTCGAGAACAACTTCGTCGGATGGGCGGAGAAGATTCGTCGAGATTTTCCTGGGGCGTCAATACTCCGTCTGGATGACACCACGGGACGGCTCGACGAGGAGGGTCTAAACGAGTTGTCTCCAGCAGAGCGTACAGAGAAAGAACGAGAGTACCATGACAATGCGATGAGGGTACTTCGACAACTCCTACAGGAACCAGCAACCAAGTCGATTCTCGCTGAGAAAGAAATGAATGAAGGTGGACAAGAGACTGGTACAGGAAATACAACTTCGGAAAAGGCGATTCTCCGGCATGTTGTCACAGATCTCAAACGCGCTGCCCCTGTGGGTGGCTACTTCATGAAATACATAGCGAGTGCATTCCCGTTCACACAACGCGATACTCGTGATAGTGGTAAGTAGGAGGGGGGCACTCGATGTCAATATAGTACATCCAATGCATCCAATCTATATTTATGCCAAATCTGCTTGTTCGTTGTATTCGTGACCTTAGGGCATGTTCGGCAACTGTATTTGCGCTTGCGCTTGCGCAAATGTCTCGCGCAAAAGCACGGAAGCAGTTGAATAGACTTATTTCTTACCTTTGCACAACCTTCCAACACTACCGTCAAAATGGACGCCCATGTAAGACGAGTTTTTGGGGCCATATGTAAGCCCCCCCAATATCCTAGAATGTGAACGAAAGCAATTTACTGCTTCTTTGCATTTGTGCGAGACATTTGCGCAAGCGCAAGCGCAAATACAGTTGCCGAACATGCCTAGAACTGCGATTAGGTTACCTCCTACTTCAACTACACTCAGCGACAAGTGGTCAAAGCCATCAGCGCCCTTTCGATTTTTAGCGTCATCCGAACACTCAATGGGTGTACCGCTCCCGATATTGCACACAAGTGGTCTCCGGCTTGCACGACGTGACGGTTCTCCATATCATTGGAGCATGTTTCGACGCTCTCAAGGGGTCGATGAGTTTATTCTAAGATCAAAGACACTACTGGTGATACTCGTCGGCGTAATAAAGAATAGCTAGCTTCATTCAGGAATTCATGTGCCAGCATAAGAAGGGTAAGCTCTGGCCGCATCCATATCCTTACACTATTGATTCGCCCTTCTAAATCCTTTCTCTCCTCCCTCTACAACACGTCGTTTGTACATGGCAAGTGTGAAGGTGGCTTGACACAAGCTTCATTGGCAGGAAATTCGACACCCCCAAGGCGCAGTTTTATATTATTCAACCACTCTCTCTTCAAGGTCCTCAACAAACCACAGAGCCTTATGTCATATTAGGATACCTGGGAAAAAAGAAGTGTTTCATAAGTTTTGAATTCGCCCGTTTATTTCAAATTTTCTCTAATCGTGCTTCTTTCTAGTCACCTAAAGAATTCTCTTCAATGGTCTCGAGAAAGACGAAGGAGACTGGTTCTTCGTACCGCGGTGGAACCGTCTCTAGTGCCATCGTCACTATTTCTGCATACTTCAACGACCCCCAGCATCAGGCTACCGGAAATGCTGCCACCATCGTCGACCTTAATGCCCTCCGCATCACCGATAAGCCAAACGTGCTCATTTTTGATCTTAGTGGGGGAAGTTTCGCCTCCCCCTTGACCATCGAGGAGGATATCCTTGAGCTCAAGGCAACTCCTGGTGATACTCACTGGGGCTGTGAGGACTTCGATAACCGTCTTGTCGGCTGCTTCGTCTAGGAATTCAAGCACAAACACAACAAGGGTAAGTTACTTCGCCGCATGTGGCTGTTCATGATTATCAAATTAACTTTGCAGATCTCCTTGTCCTACGTCGTCTGCTAACTGCTTGCGAGTGTGCTAATCGCTCTCTCTCTTCCGCAGCTCAAACTTCCATTGAAGTCGACTCTCTTTTTGAAGGTATCGACTTCTACACCTCCCTCACCCATGCTTCATTCAAGTAGCTGTGCCAGTACGAAGACCGTACCACTCTAAACCTTGTCTAGAAGGTCCTCCGCAACTCTAGGATAGACAAATCGAATGTAAACGAGATCGCTTTGGTCAACGGTTACACTCGTATTCCCCGTAGCACCAAGCTCGTCTCTGACTTCATCAATGGCAACGAGCCCAACAATTCCATCAACCACAACGAGGCCATTGCCTATGGTACGGTCGTCCAGGCTGCACCTCTCTCCGAGGACATCTTCTCTCGCTCTATGTCCCCTCATTCTCTTAGTATGAGACCGCCTGAGGTGTCATGTCCGCTTTCATAAAGCGCAACACCGCCGTGCCAACGAAGAAGTCCAAGACTTTCTCCACCTACTCCGACAACCAGTCCGGTGTGCTTATCCAGGTCTTCGAAGGTGAGCGTGCTCGTACCAAGGACAACGACGTGCTTGGCTAGTTCGAGCTCCGTGCTATTCCTCCCCCATAGTGCTCCCCAGATTAAAATCGTGTTCGGCATCGACACCAATGGCATTCTCGACGTATCTACCCCGACAAATCGACCAGCAAATCTAACCATATCATTATCGCCAACGCCACGGTCGTTCGTCGAAATTGGAGAATGGATGCATGGTTAGGGAGGCAAATAGATATAAGGTATGTCTCACTATATTTTTCATTTTCCTTTGCTACTGACTTTACTTTCCGCTGAGGACGAAGCAGCCGCTTTTGGTAATTAAGGCAAGGGCGGTCTCGAGCTCAGTTCTAAACGCCTATGGACAAACACCCACTTACTCATTGCCTGACCCTTACACGAGCCTTAACTGCATAGTACCACAGTCCCCATAAAAGAGCGAATATCATTATCCTTTTTGCCATCAAACTTCTAACAAGATTGAAGATAACTAATCGGCCAGATACGTGTTCAAAATATAGAAAACCGAATCGGAAATAATCATCTGGTTATCAAGGGTCTAGGCATGTCATCATCACCCGGTTTCGTCACAATAAGGCGAAGGAGCGGTTCGTAACTGCTCATGTGCTCTTGGTTCCCTCGACCTCTTGGTTTTCTGTTGGAAAGAAAGTCTTCATCATCACTGTGTTCTTGATCGCCTGAATTGCCCGTTTGAGTCGTTGGATTATTGTCTTGTCATGGGTCCGCTCGATATCGTCGGAGAGGTGTCCGACAACCGTCCTCCCCAAAGTGGTTTGTCCCGCCTTCATCCCCTGTCCACCTGCATACATTTCTCTCTCGGCAAGAATCGGCTGGGTTGCTGTTTTCATGAGGAGTTGTCGCAGTACCCTCATCGCATTGTCATGGTATTCTCGCTGTTTCTTTGTACGCTCTGCCGAAGACAATTCTTTTAGATCCTCCTCGTCGAGGCGTCCCGTGGTGTCATCCAAACGGAGTATTGACGCCCCAGGAAAATCTCGATGAATCTTATCCGCCCATCCGACGAAATTGGTCTCGAGTCGTTTTCGGGTAGATTGTTCTGCGTTTGTGACCCACTTTGTTGTAACAAAAACTACACTCTCTAGCACCTCTTCTCCAACTAGTGCCTTGAACGTTTCCAAGTTCCGGATATTGTCCTCGTTCATTGCACCGTCCATAATATCAATTACATAGAGGATACCTTTGATTGTTGGCTTCAAGGGTGACTTCCTGTTTTATACTGCTGTGTTAGCTAGATTTACATGTCGAGTGGAGCAAGCACCTGTTTTTACCAGGATGGAGAATACGGAGCCACTTCCAAGCGAAACTTGCCCTATCATGGTACTCCCCAGATCCTCCCAGGCCAATAGTGTCCACGAGAAAAACGTCATGATCATCTACACGAATAGGCCGATTGGGATAGGAAATTTCGTTGGTGTCAGACATGATGCTCTTTGTGCTCTTGAAAACCTTCTTCATGTACGCGTCGTTGATGAACTGCAGATGTAAAGTCAGCCACAAGCTGCATGAAAAGAATCGTCTATTCACAGTGCTTTTTCCGGCTCGGGTTTTCCCAAACAATCTACGATTTCTTGATTAAAACTAAGTAGCTGGCAGGACCGAGAAAACAACTTACATAACGGCATTTTTTCCCTGGAGGCGTTTAATGCGATCGAGCACTGTGACACTCTCCATGTTTATACGGACGGGCAGCGAGAAGGATATGGAAGGCTTTGGCTAGGGACATGAGCGAGTGGTTTGATTGAAGTATATTTATACTCTTGGGTAATTCAACCACTCAAACATAGACAGAAACGAGGTAGCCGCGTGTACTCGATGGTTGATGTCTTATTGACTTTACACTCTAGTCCTTCAAGTGAAATCGGCTCCTTCCATTATTACCAGGGGGAAGCTATTTGCAAATACCAGCCACCAACAGGTAATACCTGCCTAGGAATCACCAACATCGACATGAAAAAAGTATGATCGGCACGTGCTAACAAGCCTTTAAGAAAGGACCCAAAGCCACGACCAAATTTAGGAACACCATCCCGATAGCATTGAGGCCTAACGCTGACTTGCGATTCAGAGTGCCACGCATGTCCCTAACATACCTCCTGCCACGTGTACATCGAGAAAGGCTCGAATCAAGCGTTTGGATCAACTGGAGCCTTACGTTAAAATAGAAAGAGAGAGAGCGAAGAGCACGTAGAGTTCTAAGGTAGCTCTCACCGGGCAGTCCCTAATAGATCCAAAATCGAGTACAATCATTGTACTTCTTACATAACCAAACTGGGCCTCGTACTCTTCCTGCTCTGACTCTGACTCTGAGTGGGTGATAACTTGTTGTATTGAGGTAAACTCACCAGTGAAAGGCAGATACCCCAAGTCAGATAGTGGCTGTACGCTGAGCTAAGGCTCACGAAGCCATGAGCCTCACCTTCTGCCATACCCTCTGAGGATGCGAGAGACTCAGCAAAGGCAATAACAAGAAAATGTATGTGAGCTTCAGAATATGCAAGATGCCCGGACACAGATAAAGACAAGCAGCTGTACTTGAGCCTCCACATTTGCTATAAGCTCAGACCAAGATAAAGACAAGCAACTGTAGGTCAGCCTCAAAGTCTGTTGGGGGGTGGATACAGCCATAGCAAGCAGACTTGAGACAAAAAACAAAATATATCTGAAATGAGGCTGATGATTCAACTGGGGGCAAGAAATCAATGTGCCGTATCTGAGATTTTACGGACCAGGCGTACGATGTACAATGTAGGTGCTATGCTGCGGGGCTCTGTGCCTGAGGTAGGTGTTTGGTGGAGTTGGATATGCTGAGTTGTGACAGTCGGTGCGAGTGTCAGAGTCCAAAGATGCTGGGTGTTCGAAGCTAAGTTGAACATAAACCACATCAGCGAGCACCCCAATCATTTGTGCCACAAGCGAAAATATGCCAGCCCTAAGTCAACGCGTCTGGCCGAAGCTCTGTCATCAGTCTTTGTTTGTTTTCGAACCACCCTATTGAACCTCCCTCTCACCAACCATCTTACCTGCTACTTGCCCGCCTAATCCCTTGATGCACCGTTCAGCTGGCCCCAAGTTCAACCTTCAATCACTCCTCAGTCTCAACCAAACTGGCTGCTTTGCTCCTACCAAATCCCCGCAGCAATCAGGTCAACAGCGGCTGATGGACTGTAGTTGCAAGGATTGGGCAGCATAGGTAGCTCTGTGCATTCCCCTGGCAGCAATAGGTCAATGTTTACCCTGGAATTCTTACAGCTGCACGGCGTGATTCAAATAACCCGCAAGACCGAAACAGACCTGCACAAAGTTACAAGTTCGGAACACGCTTGGCGGCCTTCTGGTATGTCGTTATCTTGACCTCTCAGGTTATATGCGCTGATCAAGTCATCTCCTCAGCCTCCTGCTCTCCTGCTGTATGGCCACCAACTGCCTCTGGTCTGCGGTTCCACTCTTCCTCAGGCTCAGCCGCTACCTCAACCTGACTCTGAAGCTCACCCCATCTACACATCTTCTCCAACCTCCTCCTTTGATTGTGTGGCACGCTCATGGGTTTGCTCCCCTTTACTATGGGCAATACGTGCTACTTCTTATTTGTTTGTCTGCGATGCAATTTACATATTGGCGAGTAAAATTCTCAGCATCTCGCATCACACCATTTTCCTTCCAATGTCTGTGCATGTGTATTTTTCGCGTACGTCCACCTTTATCCCATACACTCCTCAGAGCTTCCTAATGAACGCGCAATAGGAAGGATCGACCACATCATCCAATTCAAGCAGTCTCAATGCAAGCCTGTAACGTAACATCCTAATAACATTCTCTTTGCCGCCCCCTTTATAGAACACCTTTTAATGACTCTCCTATGCGCTCTGTGCTCTCAAGACCATACAATTCTGGTCATATTGAGGTGTGTCAGCACACTCTTTGCGTTGGTTGAGGAGTACATTTCTGTGTAGTGTTCCATTGCCCGTGCCAACCATAATTCGTGCTTTTGCTTTTTCTTGATAACGACTTACGTTTGTTCCATGGGCGTTCTCTGTTCCGAAGCTCAATGGCATCTTTGATCTTCATTACAACGAGGCTTAGGTAATGACATTTCAAATTCTCGGCCAAGAGGCTCAAGCTCTATTCAGTGCCCTATCTTGAAGCTTCTGCCTCTCAGAGTGTAATCTGAGGTCTGAGGATAACGGTGACCTCTTTGACTCGCCATGTGGAAAACACGAGGACGCGGCTGGGAAACGTGAGTCCGATTTCCATCACCAGCAAACGTACGTCGACGGCCACACCCTTGCTCTTTGTCTCGTTCTCACATCCTCTCCATTTTCAGTTTCTAGCTTGTCCGCTCACTTCCAACTGTGATCCCTGGCACGGGTAATCACCGCCTATGAGATCTTCCCGTCCTGCACCGACCTTGCCTCAGGAAAAATCGGAGAGGAGCTCACCATTCGTTTTGTTGTCTGGTACAAACGTGTGAGATGGAAACATGCCGAGTCCCACCTCATGCACCAACCGCGTGAGAAACCTTGCCTTGAGAAGACCACCAGGCCTGAATCAGACCATGCACATGTGCATTGTACCGCTTTTGAGCTATTTTCATTCTTGATCTATGTAACGTTCATACCTTTCCAATGCTCTAACCCCCCCCCCCCGCATTCTGATTGGGATTAGAAACTTACAACAAGAAGTATGCAAGTGCTGGAAAGGTGGTGCCGTTCAAGTGAGTCACTGGCATCGGTGCCTGCCGAGCAGAGTGCATGTTTCTTCCTCTGCACTCTTGATGAGACGTCAACTAAAAAGAATATGAAATGAATGGGACGTCCACGAGCCAAAAAAAAAACACGAGCAACCAGCGTTAAAACATGAACTCTAGAAGTTCATAGGCGATCGACAGTCCAAAAGCACGAGTGTAATAGGCTTCTATTCTACTTGTCCATACTCACATAGAACAGTAGACCAATCAACTGACGCAATGTGGGCCAATTAAAACAGATTTACCGCAAACACTGAGAACATCGACCATCGAGCACGCGGGTTCCTCGTTTTAACTATTTTCGAGTGAGTACAAATGGAACCACCCGTTTTTCCCTGACAAAAGTCTTCCGTATCCTTGCTGCCTAGTTTGCGTAATCATGGGGGATGTCAAGAATGTTACCGAGCTCAAAAGCATTGGAGATCTCCAAGGAAAAAATGCAGTTTTGTAAGTTGTTTCCCGGTACGGCCAGCTACCTAGTTTTAATCAAAAAATCGTAGATTGTTTGGGAAGACCCGAGCAGGAAAAAGCACCGTGAGCAAAACGATTCTCCCTCGCGCAGCATGCGGCTGACTTGATATCTGCAGTTCATCAATGACGCCTATATGAAGAAGGTTGTCGAGAGCACGAAGGGCATCACGCCTGACACCAACGAAATTTCCTATGTCAATTGGCCTATCCTCGTGGATGATCATGACGTTTTTCTCGTGGACACCATTGGCCTGGGAGGATCTGGGGAGGACCATGATAGGTTAAGCTTCGCTTGGAAGTGGCTCAGTATTTTTTATTCTGGCAAAGATAGGTGCATACTCCATTTGACATGTAAATCTAGCTGACTCGACACTAAAACAGAAAACCTGACTTGGACCCGATAGTCAGAGGTATCCTCTATTTTATCGACATTATGGACAATGCAATGAACGAGGACAATATCCGGAACTTGGAAATGCTCAAGGCCCTAGTTGGAGAAGAGATGCTAGAAAGTGTAGCTTTTGTCACAACAAAATGGGCGACGGAAGGTGACCAAATGATGCGGAAACGAAATGAGAACACCTTCGTCGAATTGGAGAAGAAGATTCGTCGAGACTTTCCTAGGGCTACAATGCTCCGTCTGGATGACACCACGGGGCGACTCGACGAGGAAGAGCTAAACGAGTTGTCTTCGGAGGAGGAGCGTACAAGGAAGGAACAAGAGTACCACAACAATACGATGAGGGTACTCCAAAAACTCCTCAAGAAAAGAGCAACCCGGCCGATTCTCATTCAGGAAGAGATGAAGAATTGTTCGTTCTTACCGAAGGCCTTGTTAACGACAACTCTGGGGAGGACAAGTCTCCTCCATCTCATCGAAGATTTGGAGAGGGCTGCGCGGGGTAATAGCAGGACAGGTGGTATCACATCATATATCCTTGCTAAGTTTAGGAAATGGGTGGGCTTCAAGTTGTGACCATCTGACCCACTCGCGAAAATGGGGGGTGAGCTGTTGAATTAGGGTAATATAGGCGGCGGGGTCACAATATGACTCGTTGACCTCAATGTCTTGATAATAGAGAGTGATATCCCTGCAAGGGATTAAGTTTATCGCAATAAGATGAGCATCTGTGTATTATTTGTCCGTTAAGATAGTTGGTCAACTCTAGAATAGTAGGCCTGGTTCAAGACAATAATGGCCGCTACTATCTCGAGAAGTTTAGCAAAATAAAACAAAATACCATGCTTATGTTGTTTTAAAACTCAATAAGAAGACAATCTACAGCACCAGCCGGAATGATAACAAGAATTCGTTCAGCGCTTAGCCAATTTCAAATCACCGCTCGCAGAGTATGTCAAGTCTTTCTCACCTAGGCTACCCGTCAGCCATTAGAGTTAACATTCTAGAAGATAATTCATTAATAACAATAAGAGAATTCCATGTCGATGAAAGTATGAAAGGTACGAAAAGAATATCTTACTGCCTGTCCGGTAAGTTGAGGACTTGGACGCGGCATTGGTCCCTCCCAGCAAGAACCTACTTCAGGACACCAGCGAAATAATTCCTGTCGATAGTCTTTTAGAAAATCGTCTTTCCACTTTAGCGTCTCTCGGTAACATTGGGACTTCAGGCATACTCTGCGAGCGCTCCAATATCGACGAGAATCTCCGGGACATCCGTTTCAACGAAGCTGACCTCTTCAAAGTAGGTTCCGCAACCGCAGCCTGTTGGAATGGGTCAGGGCTTAGCTCCGGTTCCTCACTCAAATCTTCCACCCTCTGCCCTCGTATATAACGAAAGAATTTCATGTCTAGCGTCCCAGACGCGGGCACCCTTCTCTTCAGCTTCACCCAATCTCTCTTCCACCCAACCGTAAATTTTCTAAGTTCTTGAAGGCCAACCTCCACTTGTAGCTTCTCAAGGGCGGGAAAGACGGTCGATACTGTCATCCCGCCTCCGATGTTTCTCAGCATAGGAAGATGCCATATCAATCCTTCAACTAGCCTCAACGGCCATTTGGCAGTGATGTCCCAGTTAGGGAATTTCAAAATGACTGTGCGTAGGCACGGTAGTGTTACGCGTAGACGATGGTGTTGGTGAAAGTCGGGAAGGGCGCAGACACCTCGCCTGCCACCGAAGAAAGAGAGCTCTAGATGTTCGAGGGAGCATGCTGCGGCCCTTGGATCAAGGAGCCACAGCAAACTCGTCATAGGATCGATTCGAAGGTCCTTGAGAGAAGGAGAGCGTGCGAGGAATGAGGGCAGTTCATTGATCCCTGTCAAGGGAAAAGGATGCCCGCTGGCGGTGAGGTCATCCTGAGCAGGCGAGCTAGTGAGATGAAGAGATTCAAGGGCGGGACAGTCAAGAAATCGGAGGACGTTACAACTCCATTTCAGATGTAAATGAACCAGGTTCGGGACAAAGGCCACAGTTGGACGCAATCGGCCAAGACGTCGCTCTGTTTCGACTGTGAAGGACAGAATTCGAGACTGGCCCTTTAGATATTCGATTACGTCGACTAAACCGGAAGGTGCATTGCCAATGGTAACGGCGCGGACATGTCGCATAGCCTCAGAATGGTAAAATATTCTTGCTGCTACTGTGCCGCCGTCAAGAAAAGACAGCTGGATCTGAATCTGCTCGAGATTGGGTGCATAGCTGAAACATACTGGAGGTTCTTGAAATCGACGTAGGCTAACCCATCGAAGAGACGGAAGTTCCATGGGGACATTCAATGACTCAAGGAGTTTTTTGTGGTCAAATTCCTCGTCGCAGTGATGTGGCACCGCAAAATCGACACTCCGCCACTTTCTAGAGTGCCGCACAAGTCGTTCAAAGATTCTTCGTCCTATTTCTTCATCCAAAGCTAACAGCCTCACTCGGATATCGAGAAGACAATGGCGCGAACGATGAAGCCACATGGACAGCTTTGGGAGTAAGCTTCTCTCTAAAGCAGTCTCTCTCGCATAGATGCATATGTTTGACCAAAGTATTGGGGTATGGAGGGCTATATTTCTCCAAGATCTCGAAACTTGGCTCAAATGCAGGCTGGTCAAAGTGAGCGGGTCATCGGGAGGGTACGGGAGGTCCGGAGTCGGTGTCGTGTGGATAAATATCTCGAGGAGAATCTCGCCGGGGAGGTCTTGGATGGAAGGAACGTGATTGACTCCCGGCTGCTTCGAAGAACGAGAGTCACCGAATGTGGCAGGTCGTGTTGACACCGCCAACCGGAATGTACGACTCAATCGCTTAGTCAAAGAAGCAAGGACCATGACGAGAGCGAAACAGACATAAAAGTGAGAGTGCTGGTTGGAGGGAAAACACAGCAGGTTACGTGAAGAACAGGTGGAAGATGGACATCCAGACCACGACTGCCTTTTGAATATATTTCTGAATGAGGAAGCAAGCGCGAAACTGCAGGAGCGACATGGGCAAGTTCAGACTTTGACCCCGTCTGTGCCCTCGACAGATGGCATTAAACCGGCTAGGTTCGACCCTTATCATAGAGGATGAAAGGGATGAGAAGCTTTTGAGGGTTCTGTTCTTTATGTTACGGTTAAACGAACAGGCGGTTGGGCGACAACAGCTAAGATGCGATCGCTTCCATAAAAGTTGGTATCTCTACAAAACTCATGGTTAGCGCTTTACATAACAGAGGTGTAGATCAACCTAGCCCATTAGAATGGTTCTGGGGTGTTTGGTAGTGACGGCCAATGGTAGCCGCACCGTCGATACAATTGTCAGTGGTGATTACTTGACGCTTCGTCTCGCACTGACTATGCTGTATAGTGCCATACATGGGCTTGTACGAGTACAGGAACAGGGTCTTGGCAAATCATTCAAGGATAGTTTGAACAATAATACAGCGGATTTGGCGCATCTGAACGCAATTCAGTGACGGACGAATTCGTTCCTTGTGCTAGCTGGGACAAAGTGTTGGCGGCGTCATTCTCTTTCGACTTCCATAAATAAAGGATGGGCACAAGTAAAATGACGACAGTTACTCTGTAAAATAGAAACGAAGAAGACAACAGTTATAGTTCATCCAAAATTTCGATCGTTGCGTGCGAAAATTTGAACGACTGTGATCAAGCAAGGTGTTGATGGACGTCTCTGGAGAAGGCTCATAACAAACAAAAGCGTCCGAACACGACTTCCTCTTTCTTCAGATCATAAAAGGCTGCAGGAAAGTCAACTATGGTTATGCGAGTACCATATGTATGCTGATGAGGTGCATTCATTTAGCCACATTTCAGAAGGAGTCTCCTCGGTGACATGTGTCATCTTTCCTCGTTGCTCCCTACTACCATCCTCTATAGTCTCTCGCATCCCTACCCTTTCGCACTTTAGCCATGGCTGAAAGTCGGAGGGAACTGGATATGGTACTTCCCTCTCCTGGGATTCGATCCAAAGCTGCCACAACCTCTATTTCTTCCCTCCCATCTGAACTTTTGTTTGAGTTATTCCTCTCTGCTGTATCAGGTCCCGAGCTCTCCGCGGATTCTGAACGGCACCCTGTCGCAAACACTTGTCTTGTGCTGGCCGGAGTTTGCCAAGCCTGGCGAAATTGCGCGTTGGGTTTTCCGATGCTCTGGTCGTTTATCAGAGTTCAGGCAACAACTGCAAGTCCTCTGATCCCAATGCTTACATTGTGGCTCAATCGCTCGCGGGACTGTGTCCTCGACATACACGTTCTTGTCGGTTCCAGTTATGCAGCTAAGTCGGCACATCTACTGGAAGCCCTAATACTTCACTCCAAAAGATGGGAGAACATCCATATGCTCCTCTCAGACAGTTTCTTCTTCGATTTATTCAGCATTTTGGATACAGAGCAAATAGAGCTTCCCCAACTCCGTTCTGCTCGTCTTTTCAAATTACCCCGAGTACCGTCCTGCTTCAAGAATGCGCCTATCTTAAGGCACCTTGATATTAGGTTGCAATGCCCAGCTCAAGAAACATTTAAATCGCTGTCAGGTGGATATCAAAACTTACACGCCTTGTCAGTCGAACGAGGAAGTGCAACTGAATCCGAAGTTCTAGATTGTCTAGCCAGCCACACCCAATTGTCGTCATTTACAGCTGGAATGGCTCCTTACGAACAGGGCAGACCGATAAAAAGCGCAGTATTGGGTCTCCCCAACTTGGTTTATCTAGAACTTCGATTGTCTTGTCGTGTGCTACATGCCCTCCATTGTCCTCACTTACACACCCTTCACCTTACCACCGACGGCTCAACCAATAGTAGGCAGCTCATGGACGGTCTTGAAGAATTACCAGCGTTCATTTCACGATCTCCGTCTCTGAAATCCCTCGTGCTTTTTCCTGTGGATGACCTCTTGTGGATGTCAGATCCACATCTCTCTGGCAGTTCGCTAGAGCGCTTGCATTTTACCTTCTTGGAGCATCCAGATACCTTGCGCCTCTACAAACTTGGAATGTCGCATGCGTGCCTACCCTGCCTCACAACAATATCGCTATCCTTTCGGTCTGCCGGGTGTGAGGAATCGCATTTGCGCACAGTCGAAGAATTCATTCCTTACCTCTCACGGCCGGGAGGTCCACCCCGATTGAACACATTTCCAGCCCTCAGGACACTCAATGTTCGTATCGACCTTTGGAGTCGGAATGTCAAAATTGAAAAGGCAATGGTATGGGTGAAGAAATGGCGCGATTTGGAGAAGTCTGTTTCGCCTGGGTCTCTTGTCCTTACCCTTCTACTACCAAAAGACGATCAGAGTGGGGCCGAAGTTGTCGATATAACTCTATGGAGTGAGAGACTAAAACCTGAGAAAGTCAAGCACGAAGGTAGACTCGGTCCCAAGAAGTTCGGGTCAGGTTGGACCGGATTGGCGACACGTTTCCGTTAGCGGTGCATGCGTGCGAGGGAGAGTTATGCCTTGTTTTTGTAAAACAGATAACCGGAATCCACGACAGAGTATGACACCAGAAAGAGCCAGCTGAGTGACCTGACTCCAACAGCTTTTGTTTTCCTACCATTATCTCCCCTCTGTGTTTGGCCCTTCACATCCTTTACTAACGTTCCTCTCTTTCCCTGGTCATGCCAGAAACTTGTAGGACACTGACTATGTCGCTTGGATTGTCTGAAATTCGTTTGACGGTTGCTAGTACCTCTGTTACGTCACTCACGTCGGACGCCCTGTTTGAGATATTCCTCTTTGCTGTCTCGGTGGAAGAGTTCTCAACAGATGCTGGGCAATACTCTGTCACAACCACTTGTCTTGCACTGGCCTGGATTTGCCAAGCCTAGCGGACTTGCGCATTAGGTTTCCTGTGCTTCGGTCATTCATCAGAGTTCAGACAACATTTGCGAACACTCTGATCTCGATGCTGAACCTATGGCTCGGTCGCTCACGAGACTGTCTCCTTGATATCCATGTTCTCTTTGGCTCACAGAACGAGCTTAATTCGGCATATCCTCTAGAAACTCTGATACATCACTCCAAGAGATGGCAGCACATCCACAAGCTAATATCAGACAATTCCACCTTCGACGTATTTGATATGCTGGACAAAGAGCAAATTGAACTTTCTTACCTCCGTTCTACTCACTTCCTCAAACTGCATCGGGTACCATTATGCTTCAAGAATGCCCCTCTTTTGAGACAGTTGGACAAAGTCCTATACCCACAATATCATGCTCAAGAAGCCTTCAGATTGTTTTTGAATGGAGATCAAATTTTCAGACTCTGTCGATCGAAAAGGAGAACGTCAATGAGGCTGACATTGTGGGCTTTCTAGCAAGTCATCCTCAACTGTAGCCTCTTACAGGTGAGGTTGGCTTACCCGAGTTTGGTCCGCCAATATCGCCCACAACGTTAATAGTTCCCACACTGCTTTACCTGGAACTTCAGTTTTCCCGACACATTTTAAGGGTGCTTCAATGTCCTCGCCATTTGTTCTCACTCTTCTGTTACCGAAAGAATATCAGAGTAAGACTAAAAGGCTTAAGCTTGGGCTGGTCAAGGTCGAAGAGAATGCAAGCCCCAAAAAGGTACCAACCTGCTGGACTAGTAGGCTGGCTGCACTTTCCCCTGTTCAGGATTGAAGTTTACCCATTTCCTCGAATCTAGTATAGCTGGAAATATCTGAAATTCTAATTGTAGCATGGAGGTCCAGAAAACAATGAGTCAAATACTTCAATATAAGGCTAAGGTTCTTACGAGTCATTTAGGTCTATATCGGATTCAGCGTGGTTCATGGTGCAGTGGTGGGCGGAAGGAAAATATTCAACGATTATCTAGTTCGCAACTGTACACTGTTCTGTTCCAATGCCTGCCCATCCGCAGATATACCCTCTGTTCTCCCTCCAACCATCTCCACCTTACCGGACCGCTTGAAATGACGCATTTTTTGAACCGACGACCAGTCTCTCCGACAACGCACGACATCCCGCTGCTGCTCAGGAGTGGGAAGGACAAAATATTTGTCGGTCCAAATGCAAAGCATTTTCAGCGAAGGAAACACCGAAGGTCCACTATAATCGCCTATTCGATCTATGGGAAGATGACAGACCAGTGTTTCAATCAGTCGACTGGGCCAAGCTGAACGGTTAAGATCCCACCAAGGGAATAACAGGGAGATACTTGAGAGCTGTTCGAGCAAAACATTGTCTCCTAGAGGGGGGAAAATGCAACCATTCAGTGGAGCAGGGAAGCAAAGTACGAGGGCCTTGATCAGACAATTCGAGAGACGAGGATCTGCAAGCCAGCCAAGGTCAACGGCACCTGTGACTTTGAGAGTCTGTAGAGATGGAGTACGTTCCAAGAATGGGAGAAGTTCAGTAAGCTCTTCGAGAGGGGAAGAATCTGCAGCTCTGGAACTTCCGGAGAGACGCAGTTCTCGCAAAGCTGGGCATTCCAGTGCGTGGAGGAGGTGGGAGGAGCCTACGAGCTTAAGGTGGAGAAGTTGGGGAGCCGAAACGGAGCCTAAAGGTAGTGCAGTTACACTCTCGAGGGTAAAAACTGTCAGAGAAGTAAGAGCAACATTGAGAGAAAGACACCGGATGATGTCTTGTGGTAAAGCCGGTGAGCCAGCTAAGATGGACAGCGTGAGGAGCTGCGAATGTTGAATGTTACCAGACTCCCCAGAGAGAAGTAGTCTTGGATTCCCGTAATAGGGAAGATGGATCTTTAGGTGCCGTAAGAGTGGCGCATCCTCGAAACACTTGGGTAGCTCATCGAAATAGCGCAGACAAGCACTTTGGAGATTTGTCATGTCAATTTCATCTCTTCTCCAAACACGTAAGGCAGTGGAATGTCGATAATACGCTGAATGAATGTCGATTTGGAAGTCAACGATTTTCCACCGTTTAGAATGAGCGACGAGCGAGGTGAAGACTGCATCTATCTGGCTGTCGTCAAAGTCGGACCCGATGCGGATGTCTAAAAGACAATTCCCTGAAAGTTTCATCCACCTATCAAGCTTATCTCCCAGTACTGATGAATTTTTTGGTCCGTGCATGACCCGAACGAAAGACCAAAGAACGGAGGTATTGAGCACCAATGAATTCCATTCACGGCACACTAAACAGAGCACAAAACAGAATGGTCGACTCTGAAATCTGCGATCCGCTACGCTATGGAGGAGAATTTCAATGAGGAGCTCGCTGGGCAGGCTAACGCGCTTTGAGGGGCGTCGTCGTAGTGTTCGTGCAAGAAGTGACTTGAACATCATTGACCAGTGATTCTTAGACTTGAGAAATAGTAATGAGTCAAGGAGTGCAGCAATTTCTGTAGAGACTCACAATGTACTGTTGGGGGTCAAAAGAATACCGCGATGTTTACCAGAGCTCTCCGTCGACCAGAATGCCATTCGTGTCACGACAATGTCATAGATTGTCATCCTCCCTCCCATGCATGATAGTCATGAGAAGAGACAGAGATGAGAAGCCTAAGATAACGTGGAAAGTGATGGTCGCAAGAGGATGATGCCGAAATAGGCGCTACAGCTGCGTTTTGGACTTTTGAGACTTAATTTATTGGCTAAAACACGCCCGTTGCCAATTCTAAAGTCTGGGCGCGTACTAACTTCCGTGATACAATTTCGATTTCTGATCAATAAAACACCTAGATACATTGTTGGTATATGCAGGTCCCCATTTTAAGAGAACAAGAGAGGGAGGGCCATCCAGTGGTTCTACACTCCCTTTTAAGTGTTATCTCTCTTATCATTTCAAACATTCACATCCCAAATCGGCACAATTATGTGACCATCCACGTCGGTAATTCCACCCTTCAACTCCAGCTCCAGTCTCTTCAGGAGCGTTCTCCCGAACAGTCATCCATTTTCGTTTCACCTCTTCGACTCCATTAGGTTGGTGACCCCAGATCCCCACCTCAACCTTCAGGGCTCTAAGAGACGGAAACTGTCTCCTATCATCTTTGCCAGAACGGGGCAAGTATTTCGCAAACCATTCTACGAAAACATATGGCCACTTTGTCCCGTTATGAGGAAAAGCGAAGGTAATCGTAACATTGCGAAGGCAAGGCAGGACAGGATTGGCGTTAAGCTTAGGAAGCGGATACGTAGAAATGCCCTGAAAGACAACATGCAGGTGTGAGAGCCTGCTATTGGAAACGACTGGGTCAAGTAGCCAAAAGAAAGCACGTGTATTCAGAGAGGGAGTGAATTTTAGAGTTTGAAGTGATGGGGTCTCTGCAAGGAAATTTGGGAGTTCAGGGATAGACCCATCTCCTCTACTGTTACAGCGAATGTGAAGCGTCGTGATGTGTGGACATGTGAGGAAGTTTAGAATTCCACGAGGGGGGATATCTAAGTTGATTAAATTCGGGAGATGGGCGATGGTCGTTGTAGTGCGCAGGCTTTCTGCGTTCGCGTGTACATCCATGTATAAAGAAGTGAGGTGGGGGAACGCAATTAGGCACTCCCAAATGTCTGAGGAATGATATGAAGCATCTATTAACGTCAATTCCCGAAGGTCCCTCAGATCGCGAAGATTGTCCTTCGGCAGACCGATGGTTTTGACTGCATGGAGATATCGAAGGGTAGGACAACGCTTGAGGTAGGGAAGAAGATGTCGAAAATCTGTGAAGGAAGCATTTTCGAGATGAGGAAATTTGAGATCCTCTGTGAAAGATTTGAGCTCGTATACACCGTGGTAGTAGTAATCAGTGGCTTGCGAGAAGTCGACAACATTCCATCTGTGAGAATGTGGAACCAAGGCCCCGAAGATATTGTCAAGAATTATATATGCATTCCTCGACATATATGAGTCTGACAATTTAACTGTAAGGTCAAGTAAACAATCTCCAGATCGTTCGAGCAACAGTGACAGCACAGGAAGCCAATAATCATGGACTCCAGTATTGATGCGAACAAAGGACCAGAGAGGAGGAGTTGAGAGAAGGAGTCTACGCCAAAGACGGCAGACTTGACTCAGGTCAAGACTAGCCAGAGATATCGAGTGCTCGAAACGCCTGTCGTTCTTTGATAGTGGACGAGAGACGTGGAAGAGGAAAATAGCAAGAAGCAGCTCTTCTGGAAGCTCTATGATCGGAAAAGAAGGCATTTTACTATTGAAAAGGTCTGTTGTAAGGCATATTCTTTTGAAATCACGAAAGGCTCACATTACAAATGAAGGTTTAAATCAAGCATCACGTTGTGACAGTCACGACTCGACTGACGCGTCTCTCTTTCAAACCACGATGGGCGTTTTCAACGGTGCCGGTTTCGATTTTACAAATGAGATAAGGTTAGCTATCCTATTCGATTTATACTAAGCCCTCTTCTCACCAACGCTAGGAATGACTTTCTATCGGGAAAAGGGCTCCCTTTGCCTAACGCAACAAGCACTGGTACAACAATTGTAGGCGCAGTGTTCGAAGGAGGTGTTATTTTAGGGGCCGATACTCGAGCTACTGAAGGTCCCATTGTTGCTGATAAGAATTGTGAAAAGGTGAGTTGGCGTCTTGAGATGTTTCCTCAATCTAAATCGACTACTCTAGATCCACTATATTACGGACTCGATTCGCTGCTGTGGTGCCGGTACAGCAGCGGATACAGAATTTACTACTGCTCTTATATCCTCCAACATGGAACTGCATGCTCTGACGACTGGAAGGAAACCTCGAGTTGTAACTGCAATGACCTTCCTTAAGCAGATGCTCTTCCGGTGAGTTGCTTACTATACTGTTAATTTTTGTCCTTATTCTCGTGGGAATATATATAGTTATCAAGGTCATGTTGGTGCTGCTCTTGTACTTGGAGGATGTGACCCCACTGGCAACCACTTGTTTACTGTTGCACCCCATGGTTCAACGGCACGTAACTTACAGACTACACCTGTTGAACCTTATCTCATCTCCAAGTAGGACAAACTTCCCTATGTCTCTATGGGCTCTGGATCTCTGGCTGCGATGGCCGTTCTCGAATCATCCTGGCAGCCTAAGATGACGGTAAGCCTGGCCCGTTCTCTGCATGTCTTCGTTAACTTAGCCCACAACTTCAGAGGGATCAAGCGCTAGAACTTGTCGCCAATGCTATTTCAGCAGGTATATTCAACGATTTGGGTTCTGGGTTCGTCCTACTTGTTCCTGTCCCTTAAGACAGGACGCCCTTTAACTCACCAATCATTCAGATCCAATGTTGACGCTTGCGTAATCACGCCAACGGGAACGGAAATGCTTCGCAACTTTCAAACACCAAACGAACGCGTTCAGAAAGAGAAGAAGTACGTCGTTCGTTTGAACCTTAACTTTCCTCACGCTGGCTTACAATTCTACCAGCTATTTATTCCGACGTGGGACGACTGCCTTTAAATCTGAGAATATCCGATCGCTCATCGTGGATGAAACGATCATTCCTCTCTCACAAACTGAGGCAATGGACACGACATAGCCCTCATAATTGGAAACTCATTGTAGAAGAAATAGGAAGAAACAATTTATCCGCGTTTTGAGTTCTGTCTACAGACGGAGACTTCTTGAATCTTGTTCGTCCTTGCCAGCCTCGTTCAAATCACACTTGGAAGACGGAAACTTGAGAGCTTGGTTCGGACGGCGCTTCGTCGATGCGACAAGGACCTTTTTGTTTTTGGAATTGATGTGTGAATCCCTCAGAATTTTGGAGTGACTTTCAGTCACTGTTGTTTCTTCATCGCAAAGTGACGACTACAGAACTTGATTTCAATATCCAAGAGTAGCGCTACGATTTCTTCATCGCCCATGCCTCAAATCCGTCTTCAGAACCTAACAGTTCATATGCTTCGCCATTCACTAAGACTCCACATCCATCCATCTGTAATCGCTCTAACTTTTCTTCAACATCATCTTCCATGTACGATAGAAAAGCGGGAGAACGATTCTCTACATTTTTTACGTGTCGTAAATCGAGGGAACAACAATGTCCCAATTTCCAACGCGTCTCTAACGCCACAACTACTTCATTTGTGACACGAATGAGATGCATGGGAAGTGAAAGGGTCAATGATATGAGACGAGGAGCGATGATGCTTTCATGGCCATCCTTGCTGAGGACCGTACCTGAGAGCAGCCAAGCTAACAAATCGCTTGAATACCAATTCAGTGATACGGACCAGTAATCTGAAAAAGTTATGTCAAGGGATGTGAGAAGATCCATGCCTCGCAGGAGATATCTCAGGTCCCCCAAAAACTGTTTTGTTACTATTACCCATGTAACACTGCTTGTTACGACAATTTGGAAGGACCGAAGACAAGGAAAGTCTGGGAGCTCGCGACTTTCGAGACAGCCATGTAAAATTGGCAACCCTAGAGACAGCTGAACTATCATCGGTGCCTTGAGAGGAAACGAGTACACCTGTGAGGATTGGGAAAACTTTATGCTGAGGCTTCGGAGCGTCGGCAAAGTCGGTATTATGATCTGTGGTCGATAGACATCGACTAATGTCAGCGAAAGGGTCTGCAATTTCGGGAGCTTGGTTTCATGAAAGAATGCACAGCCATCCGGTGAGAGTTCCATGCTCAAATCTGTAATTTGTGACCATAACCTCCAAACCTGTGGAGGATCTGTACCCTGTAATGATAGCCTCGTAAGGTTTGGGAAGTCAAGAAGGGCGTTCGTCCTAAGAAATCTGTCAACCTTTGGCCATGCAGGACTTGCGACGGAAGTCACGGTGTGCGAGGCAAGGGCGAAGAAATCTAAAACGTCCGGTACGTCCAAAGAAAGTGTCTTCCAACGCTGCTGCTGCGATACTAACAGCTGGAATATGGCATGCACCGAAGAATCGTGGATCAAAGAAATGTCTGGGTAATCAGGGAAGTCGTCGACCGACCAAACTTCAATTTTTACTGAGAGGAGAGATGATCCAGACCATTCCAAGATGGAATATGCCGCTTCAATATCTCGCGTTTTCCATTCTTCGTTGAAGGAAAGTATGAAATAGACGTTGTTCCAGAGCTCGGGACAATCATGCAAAACGAGCGTACGCCAGTGATAACAGACATGAGCGAGTGTTACCCCCTTGAATAAGGGAAATATTTCTGGCTCTTCTGCTCGTCTGTAATATGAATCAAACTTTTGAAAAGCACTGGATGGGCAAAGAGGAATTGCCTCAGGACCGCATACGAGAGTGAAGACCTCTCGAAGAATTTCCGATGGGAGAGAACGAATAGGCGCAGCAAGAGAGGCTTGATGCTTGTATTTGGCATACGCACGACGGCGAAGCTGCTGCACAATGTTGATTTCGTTGTTGTAAAACCCGAGTTGAGCATCAAGTGCTTCGATAAAAACCTGTGCATTGTGTAGGGTTTTTGAAAGATCTGAGCCAGGGTGATGAGAAGGGATGTATCGACTGCGGAGTTGTTCGAGAAGGACAGGATCGTCTGGTCCCGTTTCGAGGTCACTGTCGGAATCCACACTATTCATTCTCTAAGGGGTGTTTGAATAAATTGGACTATTGGAAACGTAGATACCAACTAGAATGAGTAATCAAGAGAATGTGAATCCAGGATTAAAAAGACTCTTCGTGCAATGAGGTTGCGAGAACGCCAAAAGCAAGAGGTATAACTTCAGGCGCCGAACGTGAACCACAGCTAGCTTTTGAGTCGTAATTGATTCCGCATACTTGCGAATTAGTTCAATAATGTCTTATAATTAGAAAGTGAAGGCTCATGTACCAGTACATAGACAAGAGCAGAGCAAAGTACTTGCATTTCAAGACAGAACATGAATAACAGGCGAGAGCGACTATTTACGAACATAGGTTCCAAGTACATGGACAGTGTATGTGTAGCGAATTCGGTGAGAGAGAGTCCAGTTAGCATATGTATTGGGATGTTGTACAATGGGAGATGATAGCAAATTTGGACAAATGTTCAATGGAGAAGAAATAAACTATGCTTGAGAAAAGTAAACTCAAAGTGAGAAGAAAAAGTAATATCGGGATGCACTTCCACCTACTTTCATACATCCATATTCCAAATGGGTACAGTCAGCTCCCCGCGGATATCCGTTAGTCCTCCACTCAAAGCTAAATCCATAGTCCCCTTCGGTGCGCTCTTCTGTAAGTCAACCCATTGACGCTTCACATCCTCAACCCCGTCTCGTTGATGTCCCCAAATTGCTACTTCTACGTTCACTCTCTCAAGTGAAGGAAAAGGACAAGTCCTATGACGACCGTGCGAACGATCCTGATAATTGCATGGAAGGCTCTTCACAATCCAGTCCACGAACAGTAGTGGCCACTTGGCCCCATTATGAGGTGGGGTAAAGGTAACCGTAATACAGTAGAGGAACGGTAAAACGACGTGGTCGTCCAAGTTTGGAAGGGCATACGTGGAGGAGTTCGGGAACACAATGTGAAGTTGTAATAGCCTGCTCGTCGAGATGGTAGGATGGAGCATCCAATGGAACGCACGTCTATTCCACTGTGGATCCAGTTGGACGCAATGGAGAGAGGATGTCCGATAGAGGAATTCAGGTAGTTCGGGAACTGGCCCTTCGCTGTCATTACGACAGTGGAGGTGGAGTGTCCGTAGGTTTGGGCATTCGAGGAAGGGTAGGATACCGCAAGAGGGAATATCAAGAGTAAGGAGATTAGGTAGGCGGATGATGGTCACAGGGCCGAGAAACGAGCCTCTGTCGCTGCCATTTGCGTGCATGCGTAAGTATGTCAGATGAGGCAGCAAAGTTAAACATTGCACTATGTCTTGCGGTTGAGATTGGGAGTTCACTAAGGTCAACTCTCGAAAGCGATGCATAAAAGAGGATAGAAGGCCATTGTTTTCTCTGGGAAATACCAAAGAATTGTCGGAGTGGAAAGAAAGGAGTGCCGGGCAATTTCTGAAACACCTAGGAAGATACGTGAAATCTTTGAGCACGACTCGTTGTACACGAGGAAGGTCAATATCCTTCTCTAGGGCCTCAACCCTGTTCAAGCCGACGCCCCAATAATCGGGCGGCCGCGGGCATTGGAAATTGACGACACTCCATCTTCGAGAGTGCGGGACAAGAAACTCAAATACCTGCTCAAGGAGAGTTGTAGTGTAACTGCTCATGTATGTGGTAGTTATGCAGACGCTAAGAGTCAATGGCCAGTCTCGAGACCGTTCAAGCCACATTGAGAGTTGGGAAAGCCAGTGATTGTTGGCACCGGAGTGTATGTGGATAAATGACCAGAGATAAGGTGATGCCAGAAGAAGTCGCCGCCAAAGCTGGCAGACTTGGCTAAGGTCGCGACTCCCGAGGGAAATGGGATACTGAAATGGTGGATGAGATGCTCGAAAGTGAAAGATCTCGAGAAGCAACTCCTCGGGAAGGATTGTGATAGACGGAGAAGACATTTTGTTCAATGCCCTAGCTGTAGTAAATGAGAGATTGACCATCCCAAGCAGACGATGGCCCACATGTGAATGTCAGAAGCAAGGTTCGCTCAAACGTGACTGTCACGATGAGCGCGGCCACATGACCTTCCATCCAGGTTGATGGGTTGACTGTGCGCCACGACGATCTCAATTCACCAACTCGTCTAATGCTATGGCCGCGTCCTCTTCCTCTATTCCCGTTCCTGTCTCAATGCCTTGGCATATTGAAGCGCTCACGTCGAGCCTAGGACCATATCACCATCACATTCCTCAGCCAATCCGGCCAACTCAAACTCCGAACTCAGGCTTGTCGGGACTTCTTCAGGAATCTCCTCAACATCCATTTCCTTTCAATCCATCCTTGCCACTGAGTACCGTACGGTCGTTCTCTTCTATGGCAAGCGGCTCACCGGCGACCAACTTCCTCTCGAATTCGTCTACATCACGAGAAGCCCTCACAAACAGTGCCACATTCAAGGCACTTCTTTCAGCTACACAGGCTTTTCATACTACAACTGCGGAGAGTTTTGAGGAAGTACTGACTACCAAAGGATTCCGGCCGTTTGTAAGTTCAGTTCCTCCGCCAATTTAACCATACTTGACAAGTGATTTCAAATAGTCTTCAGGCCAGCCCGTTTCTACATACTCAGCTCCAATTCCGTACAATTCTCTTCCTCTTCCCCATCCCGCACCCGAATCCGTCCCCAAAGTTCCCATCGATTATGGGAAACTGCAGAAGGAGCGGTACCAAGACCTGCTCTCAACCGCTCCACCGTTGTCGGAGCGTGGGAAGTTGGCTCCTGTTCGATATAAGAAAGGGCTTGGAAAGGTATTATTACCGGAAGGATGTGTACCCATGTCGTCCAGAAAACGGAAGCTGATGGAGCTACACCTCACGGGACATGCTGAGGGCGATAATGGAGACGAAATGGACACTGACGGGGATGAACAGGGTACGAAACGAAGGAATCAGCGAAGGAAATGCAAGAAGTCACGCCGCCTCCCTCTGCCTTCGCCAGAAAAACCCAAGAAGAAACCTTCCAAAATACGAAAAGGATCTTTCCTTGTAGATGAAGACTTGGAAGAGCGCTTCCACAATTGGCCTGACCATGAATGGCCTTGGTCCGCGAGGACAGCTGAGCATGACCGGCTCATCAATAAACATGCTCAGGCAAGGACGGAGATACTTGAGAGATTCGTCAAATGGTTGCAGGAGAAAGATGATGATGACGAAGAGGAACTGCCAGTCCGGTATAAAGACAAGGGGTATTATGAGGAAGAGGACGTTTACGATACCAAGCTGCGGGAAATGGAGAATACTGCACGGATCGCTATACCCAGGGACCCTTATACTGCGTGCTAATGTAAGTTGGACTTTTTTGTTGGCTTTGCCGGTGTACCTACAAGCTTTAGCAATTATCGTCTGCCGTCGAATTATCATGACTACTGGAAGAGAATGACTTTATCTTAGAAACCCATCTCAAGGCTTTCAGGGAGCATATTCAGTCCGAGTGCAGCCAAGTGACACACCGAAGTAAATATGTTGAAGAAAGGGATAGGTGCAACTTTCTGCGGCAATGTGAACGGTCAAGTGCTTTTGCAGCCAGTACTGCTGTCCATTTCTAAAATAAATAATAAAATAATAGAGAGTATCTGTAGAGAACTGTGACGTAGAGTCGGAGGTCTATCTAGTTATCCGCGTGGTAGAGCCGACTTCACTTCACCAAAGAAATAAATCCTGCAGAAAGCCTCCTAGAAAACCATCGATCCCTCTTTGTCCCTTTTGATAACGCTGGGTCATGATGCATGTTCTGCGAGCGCTCCAGTATCGACGAGAACCGTCTCGACACATTCTTGAATGAAACCGGCCCCTTCGAAGTAGGTTCTGCAACGGAAACCTTATGGGAGGGGTCAGGTCCAGTTGGCTCCTCGCTCAAATCTTCTACCCTCTGCCCTCCCATATACCGAAAGAATGTCATATCCAGTGTCCCAGACACTGACGCCTTCCTCTTCAGCTTTATCCAATCTCTCTTCCATCCAACCGTAAAATTCCTAAGCTCTTGAAGACCAACCTCCACTTGTAATTTCTCAAGAGCAGGAAAGACAGTAGACAACATCTTCTTCTCTCCAGTTTCTTCCAGTACAGGAAGATGCCATATCAAGCTTTCGACTAGCCTCAATGGCCATTTGGCAGTGATGTCCCAATTAGGGAATTTCAGACTGATCGTATGCAGATGCGGCAATATCAATCGTAGATAATGGTGCTGGTGGAAGTCGGGAAGGGCGCAGACACCCCGCCTGCCACCGAAGAAAGAGAGCTCTAGATGTTCGAGGGAGCTTGCTGCGACCCTTGGATCAAGTAGCCAGAGTAAACTCGTCATAGGGTCGATTTGAAGGTACTTGAGAGAAGGAGAGCGGGCTAGGAATGAGGGCAGTTCGTTGATCCCTGTCAAGGGGAAAGGGTGCCCGCTGGCAGAAAGGTCATCCTGAGAAGGCGAGCTCATAAGATGGAGAGATTCGAGGGCGGGGTAGTCAAGAAATCGGAGGACGCTACAACTCCATTTCAAATGTAGATGTACCAGGTTCGGTACGAAGGCGAGGGTGGGACGCAGTCGGCTAAGACGTCACTCTGTTTCGACTGTGAAGGACAGAATTCGAGGTTGGCTTTTCAGATATTCGACGATATCGACCAAACTGGATGGCACATTGCCAATGATGACGGTGCAGACATGTCGCATAGCCTCGGAATGGTAAAAGACTCGCGCTGCTCCTGTGCCACCGCCAAGAAAAGATAGCTGGATCTGAATCTGCTCGAGATTGGGTGCATGGTTGAAACATACTGGAGGTTCTTGAAATCGGCGTAAGCTAGCCCATCGAAGAGAAGGAAGTTCCATTGGGACATTCAGTGGGCCGAGAGCTTTTTTGTGGTCAAATTCCTCGTCGCAGTGATGTGGCACCGCAAAATCGACATTTCGCCACCTTCTTGAGTGCTCTACAAGAGCTTCGAAGATTCTGCGTCCTAACTCTTCGTCCATTGCCAGGAGCCTCACCCGGATATTGAGAAGACAATGGCGTGAACGATGAAGCCACATCGACAACTTCGAAGTCAGGCTTCTCTCCAAAGCTGTCTCCCTCGCGTAGATACATATAGTTGACCAGAGTATTGGGTTTTGAATAGCCAGATCTCTCCAGGTCTTCGAAACCTGACTCAAACGGAGGCTGGTCATCGTTAAAGGGTCATCAAGAGGGTATGGAAGGTCCAAAGTTGGGGCCGTGTAAATAAATATTTGGAGGAGGATCTCGCCCGAGAGGTCTTGAATGGAAGAGACGCGACCAACAGTCGGCCCAGCCCCTCGGAAGAATGACAGTCACTAGAGATATAGAGTCGCGTTGACGCTGTCGGAATGTCTGGCTGAGATATTTGGTCAAAGAATTGAGGACCATGGCTTGAGGGGAGCTGTACGAAGGTAGGAGCCGCGCTGTTGGGGGAGAAACGACTACCACACACGAAGACGGTCTGGAGATTTATAACCAGATCGAGATACTTGCCTTTTGAATGCATTTTTAAACCAGGAAGCAACCACAAACCGCACTGGCAGGAGCGGCGTATGCAAGTCCAGGGTTCATCATCGTCTGAGCTTTAAGAAGTGGCATTAAAACGGCCAGATGTGACCCTCATCTTCGAAGGATGAGTTCTGAGGTTGTCGAGAGATTGCCTGAACGCTAAGTTATGGTAGAATGAACAGATAGGTGAGGATAGTTGGGATGGTGTCGTTCAGAAATCCTCAAACCTGGTATCTCTATAAAACTCATGTTTAGTGTTATACATAAAACATGGAATAGAGATGTAAACCGACCTGTCCTGTTAGAATGGATCGAGAGGCGACGGTCACCGTAGACCGTATACGACACTGTACTGTCGAGAGTATGGTTGCCGAAGACCAACCAACGACAGTGCCTGGAGCATCTTACGCAAACTGCTGGACTAGTAGTATGCCACGTTTTGGCACTGTACGAGTTCCAGGCAGCTTATTGGAGCGTAATTTGGACAAAACAATGAATGTAACACATGAGCACAATTCAGTGACGGTCAATGGCAGACAAGTCCATCATCGCTGGGAGTAGTGCTATTCGTCTCTCTTCGTTTGAGTTCGGCCGCCAAGTGAAAAAATGCAAATAACTGCGGATAGGGTAGATCTTCTATCCCCGGTTATGATCGTTGAG
>JAJTUO010000163.1:0-53784 GCA_021399455.1 Flagelloscypha sp. PMI_526
ATCTCATTGTGAGATTTAGGTCCATTCGTGAGTCTCAGGGTTCATTCTACAGGAGTCCTGTATTGAAGGTTGTCGTTCAAGGTCGAGCTACAGGATGGGAGTCGATGCTCTTATTCGATTGCACAACATTTACTCTCCTCATGTTGCGGAGCTATTTTGAGGCGAGGAAGTACTCAACATTTAGTGGAATCCCTCTTTTGAATCTCTTGATCCGCGACGGTAAGATTCCAGCCATCCTCAGATGCTACAATGAACGCCAACCTCTTTGAATAGGTGCTATATATTTCACTGTTCTCGCCGCAGTCAATACGACTAACATTATAATGTACTATGTAAGTCCTGGTAAACACCTGTGTTGGTCTATGGGCTAATCCAATCCCAGTTTGGAGGAGTAAGTCATGTAACTCTCTTTAGTCGACAATTTTTACCATAGCAACCTGATTTCCAGCCATATTGTGATTGTCAGTTTATTCGAAATTACGGCGTTTCTTTTCTCATGTTTTTCTCCCTCTAGCGACGCTCGCAACGCTCGCATCTAACATTTCGAATACAATGATATGTCGGCTATGTTTGAATCTTCGAGAACATGCAGCAGATATCAACTGTTCGGCCAATTTTCACGGTGCCCATGCGACAACTATGTCAGCAAATTGGAGGTTTAGAGAAACATCCCAAGGAGTGACGGATGAAACTATCAACAACTTTGAACGAACGCGAATAGGACCTAATGATAGAGAATATGTTTGAACGCAGCAGTTTGATAGATTTTCCCTTCCCCTCACCTTACCAGCACCTTTCTGTCTTTACTCCCCAATAAGTGTATATATTTATTTGAAGCTTTCCATTTTAGATTTCATCTTTTATGAGCTAAACGATTCTTTCAGGACTTAATCTTGCTTGAATTGGTGGATGGCCCACAAATGAAATGAGAACAGGGTCATTGGGA
Source organism: Flagelloscypha sp. PMI_526 (assembly GCA_021399455.1). Classification (NCBI taxonomy): domain Eukaryota; kingdom Fungi; phylum Basidiomycota; class Agaricomycetes; order Agaricales; family Niaceae; genus Flagelloscypha; species Flagelloscypha sp. PMI_526. The sequence continues at coordinate 947 of JAJTUO010000163.1, forward strand.
CCACGTGATAAGGATATCATTGTCACGCAGGCGGTTCTATCCAATCTCACTTCTGTCCTCCACCATGGTTCTCTCGCCAAACCGAAACGTGGATAATGTTGCTCTCCAAACGCTCTCTCTGCAGGATGAGAAATCTTTGTTGCCTCGCGTTCAGCAGAGAAAAGCGCGAATATCCGATACGCGTCCCACGCGACCGTCGAATGGTGTCAAGCAAAAAGTGCGGAAAGGGCGACTGTGTTTACTTCCTGAGCTTCCCTTAGATGTTTTGTATGAGGTGCGATTTTTCCTTGAGCTGTCGAGAAGGGAGTTTGAGGCCCATTACGCTCAGATTTTCGGTCACCTTCATCCAGTGGATCTTTACATCTCGCACGCTCGACGAAAAATCTCCGGCGTGTTATTGTATGTTTCATATGTCTATTTGGCGGGTTTTCATAGCCTTATTTGAGCTTAGCTCACCAAGAACGCGTCGTCTGTCTGGCGTGCAACATATCCGTCTCCTGAAGAGATACCCACTGCCCCCGAGTAAGTCCCCTAGCTATCTTACTTGAATGTCAAGACCTCAGGTTTGTTCAGAGATGTTCCACTGCCTGTTTGGTGCAGCCTCATTTTCGAGAACTTTTGTCAAGTACGTCTTCGCAGATTTTTGTTCCTGAACCCTGCCCGCTCTAACCTCCATTATCATCAGTCCTGCCTGGCTGTGAACGTCCGAAAAGTATATTTTGCACTCCGTGTTCGCTATTGCAACAAATGCATAAAAACAAGTCTGTTCCGCATTGTGCTACGCATTGAACGCGTTTCAAACATTTTGTAGGACAATCCCTAAATCTGCATTCGACCCCAAAGTCAAGCGCGACAAGATTATCATACAGTGCCTCCCATTCGAGAAATATGGTTGTAAGCGACGGCTTTTAATGCTCCCTAGTCGGACAGATATTAAAATAACTCTCGTAGCTGAGGAGACTCGTTGCCTGAAAGCCACTCAAGATACACTCTTGGCTGAACTCAACTGCCTCGACGGTGATCGCTCACAGTGGGTGAAGGAACGGAAAGCTGCTGCGAGACAACGCGTGAAGGTCAGCTCCTACTCAGCTTCTCGCATTCATTTATTCAAAAGTGTTACCAGGATGCCGCGCCTTTCATTGATTGGGACATCAATGTAAAGCAAGATCGTCAGGATGAATTGACTGATATTAGGATGGAACGTCGTCTCGCGTAAGTTACCACCCTGATGTTAAACGCGTCCAAAACTAAGGCCATGTTCAGCATTGAAGAAAAATCAGTCAAATGGGGTACCACATCGAGCTCGATTGGCTCCAACCAACGAAGATATCGTTGCCGCCTTGGACATGAGTTGTTGGTCAGATCATCCCAGGCTCAAAGATGCAAAACCTCTGACAGATCGAAGTCCGTTGCTTTTTTCCTTTCTTTTATGGATGGTATCTAATGGATGAACTTGTCTAGTTTGGAATAAATTGGAGGACGAGATTAAGGAGTACATGGAGAAGGTTCGCACTGTCCGTGTACGAGTACTCCGCCAGACAGTCATCGACAGGCGGAAGCGCGAACTCAGCAAGGCTTACGCTGCATTCCGCTTCTCCGAAACACGGCCGGACGATAGAAAACCTGCGACCGCTCATGCTCTGACGACACTTTGGCCGACTATTTTTGATCTTTATCGCAAGAAATCTCTCAAAACGATTTTGGAAAAAGAAGGCGACGACGACGTTACTGCCGAAGACTTCAAGCCTTTCTTCAGCGAATTAGCAAAGAAATTACCCCTTTGGTGTTATTCTCAACGCCAAGACCTCGCTTACAGCCTGGACCTCACATCATTTTTCGAGTCTATTGGCGAGTGGAATGGCCATTGGGATCATTACTCAAAGTCCCAATACCTCGATCTTGCCGTCGTTGTCGTAACGTGCGACACACCTCCTTTCTGGTGCCATGGATGCAACGAGCGAGATATGAAACTTAGGCCCTGGATGTGGTATCCCCACTTCCTTCACGACACTTGCACTACTTTCTGCCGGCGCCGGCATGCTAAGTGGGACAAGAAAGCCACGGAGTCCGACAGAGACTCTACGTTACACGTGGATGGAGGGCATTCCTTGCGAATAACCGAGTTCAATACTGACACGTTAACTTTTGACGTGAAGGCTGCGAAAATTGTAGTCAATCTTTTGAGGCTCTGCCAGATGAACCCCCGAGAGACGACTGTCAAACAGATGGATGAATTGCCGGCGAGATTTGTTTGCCTGAAGTGCAACTTTGGTCATCAATGCGACGGGGATAGACGAGTTACAGTGATGAATTGGAGAGCTGCTGTGGGTTCTACTCTTTCCAGACGAGAGTTAAATTTGCTTATGCGCGTCCTTTCTAGGTCCAACACAATATGATCAAACACTTCGGAGATGCGACTGTTCTTTGGGAGAGGATATCAGAACTTGACGTTCCGGAAGCTGAACGATTAGAGGTCTTGGAGCCTCATCGGTTAAAGGGGCTTGAGACAGAATATCTGCTTCTTGCGCCCAACGAGGCTGTTTATCGCTGCCTGAGATGCCGAGGAGACAAAGCTGATCCTGGACCAAAGGGGATAGAAGTGCTGGAGCTGCACCTGGAAACTGAGTACCTGTTCCTACACTTGTCATTAAAACGCACAACAAGCTGACCATAATATGTAGGCATGGCATTCCAAAAGGAGAGGCAGCATTGGATTTTGATTATTATCGAGCTTTAGACTTACCGGCTGAACAACCTTGCCCTGTCAGGATGAAACCACGGAAAGTAGAAATGTAGATTAGGTTATTATATGTTAATTCAATTCCTCTACCCAGGGAAAGATTTATTACCGTAAAGTTCCAATGAATTTAAGAGGGATGTCACAACCTATACATGTGTCACAGAAAGAGTGACAAGCCAGCTTTCCGCCAAACCTTCACGACCTTTTATCGTCACAATGTCCTCCGACCTTGAGTGGCTCCTCATTCGCGTACGTTGTGAATGCACGAGTTGAGAGGTCCTTGAACTCAACTGGTGTTTAGAAATATAACTCCTTCCTTGTAAAGCGAGTACCTGAGGGACCGGTTCTCTCCAAGGAACCTGTTTGTTGATCTCGCGCTTTCCTCCACCTGCTATTCTCAAACACTTATTCTAGGGTAACCTTACGAACCTTCACTCTCACAAATATTCTGGTCTTGCCAATGCCAAGACCATCGACATTACAGACAACAACGGCACAATCGAAATCACGACCCGCAAAACTAAAGGTTCATCAAAGGCTGTCAAGGGAGCTCGTTCCAAATCTACTATCCGTCCGAGATCAGGACCAAGGAGGGCTGTTGGTATCGCTGTTGGAAGTGCAAGGCGTGGCTATCGTCCTGACCTGAGAAAGGTGAGTTTGGCACTGGATACTTATGTTTTTTTCTCGGTCACTTTCGACCACTTTTGGTTTTGGAACGCAACGACGTTAGAACCCGCTGGATTCTTATGAAAGTTGGGCGTGGACATGTATGCAAGAGCGAACCCACTCTGGACTAGAGCCGATCAAACTCTGCCAGGGAACTCGCCATGTCGCTATCGGGAGCCGTTCGTTTCTTCTACGCGGTTAAACCGACACTTTGGCGATTACACTTATCTTTTACTTACCTTCCTTTATGTATAAGCACTCTTTCTTCTTTATTTTTCTTTCTTTTCTTTTGCTATTTCGCTAACCCAGGTTTCTTTTCAGGCTGCTGTCGCCCGCACCGCTGCCCTCGTTCATGCTCAAAAAGAGCCCAAACCTACACCGGAGAAGAAGCGGAGGGGCAAGAAGGCTCTGAAAGCTTGAGCTTCCATCTTTTTGCACTGTATGAATCCATGTACAAAAACTCCACTAGGGCCTTTTTTTATGCGCATATGTTTTCTGATTGCTGTTATGGCATGGCATTCTGAGCTCGGAAGGATTCAGATGCAATTATATCTCACGGCTTCAAGCGGTCATCGCTTTCATCTCTTTTGCCTAGAACTCTCCCGAGCGACGTCATCATCTGTCGATGCTTTTAAAACTTGTGTGGCTTATCCATCCGCTCTTGTAACCTTCTATCGCCACCGATATGGCGTCCAAGACCTTCACTCGACGAATCGCTCTCAAAGGCAATGCGCTCTTGACACATCCACGATTTAACAAGGGTTCGTCTCTACATATGCGCTCCCCAGTTAGATCACGATTGAAGTCGACCATTATAGGGACCGCATTCAATCCCAAGGAAAGAAAGGAATTCGCTCTGACCGGCCACCTTCCCCATCGTGTTAACACTCTCGATGAACAATGCAATCGTGCATACAACCAATTATCTAGTCGGTAAGTACAGTACCGGGCATCCAATCCACCATTCATAACCAAAATGGATACCAGGGAGTCACCGATCGCAAAGAACACTTTTCTTCAAAGGTAGGTCTCGTGGAGTATTGGTGTTCCTAACCGTTGATCACGTCCACTTTAGCCTGAAGGAACAGAACTGGGTTCTTTACTATCAGCTCTTATCTCGCCATCTAGATGAACTTGTCCCAGTACGCTTTACCTTCATCTTTTCCAACGTCATGGACAAAGTTTACCACTTCAACTTAGATCATTTATACCCCAACGGAAGCGGAAGCCATCTCTAATTACTCTCATCTTTTTCGCCGCAGCGAAGGACTATACCTCACTTTCCCTGATCAAGATACTATGGAAGAAGACTTTTTAGAACAAACCAAAGGACGTCATATGGATCTGGTTGTCTGTTCTGATGTATGCTTTGAGAAGTCTGGACTCGACTTTATCATCATGTATGCTCACATATGTCGAAGGCTGAAGCAATTCTGGGCATTGGTGACCAGGGTGTAGGCGGCATTGGCGTATGTGATGTTCTTCCACTCAAATGAGCCTCATTTTGATGCGTGTACTATAGATTTCAGCTGCCAAATCGGTAATATACACGTTCGTATTGACCTTGCTCGTTTTTACTAGACTTACGCGCATTTGCTTCTTTTGCTTAGGCTGGTTGGTGGAATTGATCCCTCACGAACATTGCCTGTCATGCTTGATGTTGGAACTGACAATGAAGACTTGCTCAACGATGAGCTCTATGTCGTAAGTTCATTATCTCGAGTGCTATTGCTTGGGTCCTAATTATGTTGAAGGGCTGGCCTCAAAAGCGCGTCCGGGGAGAAGAGTATGATAAATTTATTGACAAGTAAGCACCGCGTGCACCTACTAGGACAATTTTCGTCTCATGTACGCAGATTCGTTCAGCTAGTGAGAAAGTACTTCCCGACAAGGTGTGTCATGTCCTGAACTCACGTAGCCAGTCTCTGACCTTTGCCTAGCCTGCTCCATTTTGAAGATTTTGGTGTTACAAATGCCCACCGTATTCTTGAGAGATATGCTGACCAGCACTCCGTCTTTAACGATGATATGTAAGGCCTCTCTATCTTCCTAGAGTTCTCGACCAAGTAACTCACGAACTAACCTCTTCCAAAGACAAGGGACTGGCGCTGTCACTCTCGCTACCGTCATCTCTGCCGTCAAGGTCACGAAAACCAAATTGTCAGATCAACGCATCATCGTATACGGTGCTGGTTCAGCCGGCCTTGGAATCGCTCGTCAACTACGCGATGCCATGGCAGTCGGCAACGAAGTGGACTCTTCTCTTCCTGACATCTCAACCCAAGAATCTAACACCAAGTTCTACCTCATCGATCAGTTCGGTCTCCTTACCACGAAACTAAAAGGCGAAGGAAAAGTCAGAGACGATTTGGATGAATTCGTTAGACAAGACTGGAACGACGAGAACGACGGTGTTCATTTAGTGGACGTTGTGAGGAAAGTTAAACCTACGATTCTCATTGGATGTTCAACCCATGCGGGTGGCTTTACCGAGGACGTCGTGAAAGCGATGAGGGATGGTGTCGAGAGGCCCATAATATTGCCGCTTTCTAATCCTAGTAAACTCGTTGAAGCCCATCCTGAAGATATTTGGAAGTGGTCGGATGGGAAAGCGCTCATTGCAACGGGCAGTCCGTTTGGAACAGTTGGAGATGGTTATGTGTATGTCTTGAAATTCCTCGATCCTTCGATTTTTGGTTGACTCTTCTTTTCTCTTGACATAGAGTTGGAGAATGCAACAGTGCGTTCTTTTCTTGCTGTCCCTTGAGTTAACTTGTCTCATATTTTCATAGATGCTCTCATTTACCCTGGCCTTGGCCTGGGTTCTATTATTTCACATAGCAAGAAGATGACTCTCCAGATGATCACAGCTGGTGCCCGACGACTTGCAGAACTTTCTCCTGCTCTTAAAGGAGATAGTCATGCATCACTCCTCCCGGCATTTGAAAATGCTCCAGAGGCAAGTCGCTTTTCATCCAACTTAGAACCTCCCTTTTACTGACATCTCAACAGGTCAACGTAGAAGTTGCCATCGCTGTGGTATTGCAAGCCATTAAGGATGGAGTCGCCGGCGACCATTGGGATTCAAGCAAAGGAGAAAAAGAAGTGAGAGCAGCCATTGAAGAGATGATATGGAAGCCAGTCTATTCGGAGTTCGTATATGACGAGGCTGGAGAGAAGTAATTGGATGGAGAATGTAGAGGTATATCTATGGTGCAGGTACAGTGAGGAAGTAAAGTTGATATTATACAAACCCGGAGAAATATGTGTACAAATGAATACTGAGTGGAAACACAAGAAACAACAGTTAATATGCCAAAAAGAGAGAGAGAAATATAAGGTGTAAGTAATGCCTGGTGCGGAAGAAACATGCAAGAACTAGGTAGATTTGGTTGCGATCATAAAAGGCTTCGAGATGGCCAACGTCTGTGCGTGAGGTTTGGTGATCGCCGCCGCTCCACGTCCTTGAGCTTTCATCTGTAGGACGGTATCCCAAGCGACACGCAATACCAAGGAGAGCTTCCCTTTTTTGTGGTAGGTTCTAGAGACTTTGAGTCTCTTCACCTCCTCTTCGGGTAGGTACACACCAGGAATCGACTGGTGAAAGGCGAATTGTAGCTCGGTAAATCGGTCCTTTTTCGGGTCGTACCGCTTTGGGGCCGTATAGTAGGCCGCGTCTTCAGCGATAGCGCGAGCGTGGTCTTCCTCATCAAATAGCCTGACCATCACCTCACTATGCTTCTGGGCAAATTCCTCCACCCAGTTCTCAATAGCATCCTTTTGTGCGACGAGATCGTTCCGAACAGCGACGTTCGGGTTTTCCAGACGGGGCTTCCAATAATTGAGCCAGTATTCACCCAAGTCGCTATCGAGGGGAGCATTTGCTTCGCAAAAGTTGGTGATTTGGACATCATACTTTTTCATGGATTCGTTAGCCAAGGATTTGGCGTGAGAGTACATGAGGTCAATGATAAACCTATAGTGTACAATAAGGCTCGAGATAATGATGTAAGCAACGAGAACTCACTTTTTAAGACGACTGGGTCGCTTGATTTTCCGATCACCTTTTTGAGGATCAAGGCAAATAGGCCTTGGCCTATTGAAATCTCGGCGAGCTTCCTTAAGCTTCTTAGCTTTGAGCTGCAGTCCACTCTTACTCGAGTCCAGAACATGGGCAAATACGTGAGCCAAGGTGACAGTGGAACGATCTCCAAGGCCATGTTCATATGTGCTCAATTCATGGAGAATCGAGAAGATGCCAATGGGTGCTTGTGTGAGGCCATTGAGGGCACGCCCTAAAAAGAGAGGTCCGCGATCTAGAACACGGCTATCGGCGAGCTCTTGAAGAACGTCTGTGACGGATTCGGTCTTGCCTTCGAAATATTCGTTGAGGAGACCCTCTTTTTGATGAGGGATGTCATGGTTGACGTATGGTTCGACGAGTTCGGCAAGCAGATAGACTTCCCATTTGTCACCGTCTGAGTCTGTGAATCACATGAGCGATGGCACATTATATAGGGGAAATAGACTTGCCCCCTCCTGCAAGTCGATTTGCCATGCTCCATTTGCCTCTAACGGAGAAGAAAATAACCCCAGGAAAACCGTGAAGTTCAGGGATGTCAGCAGCTTCAACCTACGATATTGGTTTAGAAACATTTCGGACCATTTTACATATGGCAAACCTTCTGGAGATCTGATGCTAACCGCATCGGAAAGCGACCGACCTGATACGGAAGGTCAGGACGTCCCAAAAACGCTGTGAGCCAAGTGTACCATACCAACACTTCTCCAATCAAGATATTCGTCTGCCGTCGAGTTACAGGATGAACGTGGCCATTTGGAAATGAGTAAAAGATTTTCCCCTCGGGAAGGAGTCCAGTTGGATCTGTATAAAAAAGTATGAGAAAGATGTGACGACGGATTTGGGCGAAAAATATCTACCGGGTGCACAAAATGCGCGGAACCCCGCACCCTCGGGAAGAGGGAACCTGAGGTTCTCGTACATTTTCTTCAAAGCAACCGCAAACACTTTTCGAAGCTCCTTGTTCAAAGTGGGGCATTGTGAGACATGAAAGCCAGCTCGAAAAAGTGCAATTATCTTCTCATGAAGAGAACAAGGTTCTGTGGATCAAGTTGTGAGAACCTGCCAAGGATCTGGTAAAACTCCGCGAACCAAGGGTAACCGGGTTGAATTGACCCTGGACTTCGTGGTCATCCACATCTTCTTCCTCAGCGTCAACCTCGCCTTCATCGAAGTCAACATCTGGGTCGTCGACGTTGGACTTTTCTCGCTCCCCAAAGCCTTTTACCCTCCCATCCGCTCCAGCCCAAGCCTGTGCAATTAACCGGCTGACAGACCCAACATCGTCCAACCACTTAGTAAGACGAGCTTCATCTGGCAATTTCGTGCTCCCTACCATGTCGAGGATAGGGCTCAGGTCGTTTGTGACGGATTGCCTTTGTAGGTCAAGGAGGACATGATCAGGGACTTTCCTATCTTGAAGGATGATCAATGGCTGCTTAGAAAGCACCATCCGACCAGTGAATTCCTTGGACACGGCGAGAAGGTGGAAGACGCAATCGGAGGGGGTAACGGGCCATAGCACAATCTTAAGCTGTGAACGTCGGACCCAGATTCGAGGAGATAAGGACTTGTCGTCAGGGTGTAAAACCCATAAGCCTTTGCAGCCCGCAATACGTCCTTGAACGGCGGTGGGGAGAGCAATATCAAGAGCCTCAGCGATTTTGAGAAGGCCGGTTTCGTTGATAAAGCCAGCTCCATCTGTAGGAATTTGATGGTCCTGAGCTTTTTTACCAATGGCGGGGTCGAAATCACTTGTATCTAAAAGAGATAAATAAGAAAGAAAGGTAAAAATTATAATGAGGCAGTGCATACAGATGTCGTCAATCAACATAATATTAGAGGCTTTTAGGAGCAGTGCTGCCTTGGAAGTCGAGAAGCCAAGAGCAAACCGAGCGAGGTACTTCGCCATGCTCTATTGTTGAAATGTGAGCCTGAACGAGTCCACCATCAGAAATATTTTCACCTGGTTGGAATTATAAGCAAGAGGGTTTGTTCGTGCGAGCCAATCGTGAAACGTTGGTCGGAGATGATCTCCACAAAGCTTCGAAGGAATCCGGCCGATGTCCTCCCTAATCTCGACCAAAACCACCGTATTGTCCTTTGGTGGAAGGGCAACAAACACTCTTCCCCAAACCATAAACTTATACTCTCCAAAGAATTGCCTCGTCCGTGGTAGCTCCTGTTCGGAGAGAACAGACTTGTGTAGCTTCACGTGAATGAAGCGGCGAGATCCAAAGTCGCGGGCAAACTGGAACGAACGTTCGCCATGTTCGATACGGACAAGCTTGAGGGTTTTGACATGATCCTTGAGACGGTAATCGGCAATTACTTGGACTGAACCAAGGTTCCACATGGCGTGGACACGGTTGGCTTGGTTGATAATTCCGTAAGCCGCTTGCTCCTGGTCAAGAATCTTGCTAAAAACGTCTATGAGTGGCAGCAGGCCAAGCATATAAAAGCAAAAACTTACCCTAATTCGACCTCATCACGAGAGGAAACACCTTTGCCCATGATTGAAGCAAGTTTCGGAAGAACATCTTCATCCTTTCCGCCTAAACGAGCTATGTTCCTCGATATCTCGTCTTCTTTCCAGAGACCATTATTTAGGCCAATGGCAAGCCGTACCTGCGTCCCCCAAGGAACGTCATACTTGGCGATAGCTTCGATGATCCCGGGATGCTGAGCAATCTGGGACAGACTGGACGTCTTGAGCGACGATACGAATTCTTCGCCAAATATATTTTGGATGTCCGCGTTCTTCAGAGGAGAAACTGGAGGTGGCTGATCCATAGTGCGAATAACCTTTTGGTCCCAGAAAGTCTTTGGGACATGCGGCGCAGGTGGCGCTGATTCGAGCTTGCCGCGTTTTTCAATCGTAAGGGCGAATGAAATCTTCGATTGAACAAGTCGTCCAGGCGAAGGGATAGCTCCAGAAGAGGTACGGTTGGATGTCGACTTCGTCTTGGAGCTCGATGCACCTGCAGATTTACGACGGCCCTTTGGCTTGTCACCATCCGAAGCAGAAGGTTTCGACCTTTTCTGATTTCGTTGACGTTGTGGACTGTGGGAGGAAGGCGAATCATCGTCGAGTCTCTGCTTCTTTGCCAGCGGCGAAACACTTAGGTCGTTAGAGCGAACTCTTTTGAATGGTACGGACGACGGCGATGTGGAACACCCAACCTCAAATTCTGTTGACAACGATGCTTCAAGCGAGTCCACATCCATGCTGGCCACAGAGTCGAGTGAATGTCTTGCGACGAGTGTTGTTTCAGGGGAGGATATGGGATCAGCAGTGACTATGTGGCTGATATCAGACAAAATACTACGACCCAAAGAGAGAAATAAATCCAACGGACCGACAACGGTCTTGACAGAATCCTGCCTTTGAGGAGCCTCTGACGCTTCCTGCGCGTCTACTCGCTGGGTTGCAGAGTAGAGTTCATCTATGAAAATAATTAGCATTATTCTTTAGAGGGCAAGGTAAAAACCTACGAGGAGGAGACGAGACATTGTCCCAAAGTTCTTCTTGGGACTCGGGATTTGCTGCTGGTTGTGCGACAGCGAGCACGCATTGCTGCGTTTGGTAGTCTTGAGGAGGATCCGATACGTCCGCAAATTCGTTATCTCCATCTACAGCGATATCTCACTCCAAAGGAACAATATTCACTGATAATGGCACTTTCTTACCAGACTGATACTGAATGAAAAGTAGTTGAATGAAACCGCCACGACCATTTGTCAAAGAATCAACACCAACCATTTTATTTGAAGTAAAGCCGGGGTATATGTCAAGATGCAGGGTATATCCAAGACCACAGTGTGTAAACAAGAATCACAATGCCATACCGATGATAGAAGTTGGAGCGAACCTGAGAGTGTCCGCGGAAGCAAAAACGCGCGCCAATTTAGGGCAGGTCTCGCGTGCAACCCATATCCCAACAGTTCAGAAATCAAATGTACATTATTCAGAGAGATATCTATTCCATTACAACATCTCCAGCACCTGCTCCCGCGGCTCCCTCCTCCTCACCCATCTCCGAAAATAAGAGGTTCCCGGCTTGTTCTTTCAACCACTGTACACTCTTCTTCTCGTCGATAAAGTATGTATACGCTCTCTTTAAGTCATCTACATCTACTGTATCAGCCTTGCGTTTTCTAGCTATGACTTGTGCACACGAGATGAGGTTGAGAGCGTAGCGTAGCGTTGTGTCAGCTGCAATAGAGGATAGAATTGTTGCTGCCTGTGGAGAAAGCTTTACATCCTCTTCTTGGCACCTAGATAAAAGGTAAGAGAGAAGTAAGCCTGAAATTACGATAGACATACCGAATGTCGATAATCTGGCGAATATCCTCTGGCTCATACGCCGTTGTGCTCACAATGAGGACTCGGTCAAGCAAATCAACGGGGAGACCATGTGGACTCATAAACTTGGTTCCACGAATCTTAGCCATCCCTCTATTTGACGCCATGATGACCAATGGCGCAAGCTCGTTCTCTAGCGCTCGATTTAAGAAGGAGAAACACTCAATGTCCAACATGTGCACTTCGTCAATGAACAGGACCTGCATAATAACCATCAAGTCCTGGGCAGCATGAATATTAAGAAAAATACGTACACCCGGTACAATTTCTGCCTTGCCCTCCTCTCTCCACTCCGAGACTTTGGTGTTGATTTGATTTCGAAGCTCAGGCTTAATCTCACCCGTGTCTCCAGCGAACAGAGCCAAAAAGCCTTGAGTCCGACTATTTATCACATCGATTTCGTGGAGGGATACGGTGTGCACGACTTCTTTTCGCTTCTGGATTTCGCCTTCTGGGCATTGAACGAATCTCGTCTTCGAAAACGTGAGAAACAGTTCTGACTAGAAAAGAAAAGAAAAAAAACCACTCACATCAGCGCCCATGGCATCATAGTCTCTTGACCTTGCAAAGGATCTTCCAAGTTTAGTAATCTTTCCAGAAGTTTTGTCGATAGCGATAACGTCGCCCGCAAGAACCTTCTCTTTCGAGAGTGCGTCAATCATCTTGTTACCGAGGTCGTATATTGTTTCCATGTCCGTTGACTTAATAGTGAGCTTTCCTGTTTTGGTAGCCTATTGTTTGCAGGTGTCAGCTTGGGCATATTTTGGGGCCATGAACGACGCGTACACCAGTCAAACTTCGGTCGATTTGAATCTCAACGACTTCTCCCTCAATGATCTCAGTTTCCTCCTTGATTCGCACACCGATACTCCGTCGGAAAGCTTGAGTCAAAGCTTCGGTCTTTGACATCGAGAGGGAGAAAACTTCGGAGGCAGAAATCATGGTAAAAGGAACATCTGAACCTAGTGTTTGTGCCATGCCTAGAGTCCTCGTCAAGTTATGGATTAATAAGAATGATCTTAATTGTACGTACCTAGCGCTATAGCAGTTTTTCCAGTGGAAGGAGGACCGGCAAAGAGCATAGCACGTCCCGCAATCCTACCTTCCTGCACCATTTTGAGAATCATACCAGCGGCTTTGCGAGCTTTGCCCTGTCCGACCATGCCTTGGGAGTTTGCTCTCGGCTCTAGTCGATCATCGAGACCAAGTCCATGAATGTGGGAGTGAGCACCTAAACATGCAAAGTAAGTCGCAGCTGAGGATCAGAAGGGACGCTGCATTAACCTATGCGCTCCATTTTTGTTATGTCCCGAAGTTCGGATGTGCCAGCAGTAATTTGTGCAGCCTGTAAACAAAAAAATTGTTACAAAGAGCTTTGTGATAAGGTGAAGCGACCATACCATGATGGAAGCAGGAGCCAAGGCGCGTCAAGAAATTCTCACTTGAACTTGACTCTGATGACCAGCTGGAGATAGAACTGTGGGTTTACTTGTCTCTCTCTATTATATCTCCTGGATTCTGACTTATTTAATATCCAGTACATGTTTTCATTTGTCCAGAAGCCTTCTACCCTCCTCCGAACATCATTATTCTCTTCTCCCTCCCTCACTGTTCAAACCCGACAAAAGCTTACTGCGACAAGTATCCGTAATGCTGGCAGGGGAAAGAAGGTCGACCAGGCCTTAGCAAGAAGCACTGATCTTTTCAAAACATATCCCCCGATAACTCCTGGAATTCGACATGTAATTCGACCGCGAAACGACCACTTGTGGGAGGGTGCTCCCCTTCGCGCCCTTACCATTGCTCGTCGAAAAAAGGGAGGTAGAAATAATCATGGTCGAATAACAGTGCGACATATTGGTGGAGGTCATAAACAACGGATACGAAGTGTTGACTTTCACCGTCGAGAACCGGGTGTACACGACGTTATTCGAATTGAGTTTGACCCGACACGGTCCGCTCACCTCGCCCTCCTACGAAAACGTGACCCAAGTCCTAGCGAAACCACGGTATGGAGTTATATCATCGCCCCAGGTTCTCTTCGTGCAGGAGACCAAGTCCAGAGTTTCCGAAACGGAATCCCAAAGGAAATGATGCCCTCTATTTCACGTTCCGACCCAGCTCTCAACGAGCCTATCGTTATTGACCCCGAAGAAACGGACGGAGACCGTGCCCTTCGTTTGCGGATAGCGGAGGATGAAGCCAAAGCCCGGGAGAATTTGGCCTTAGGTCTGGTTCGCAGCATGACCCTCAAACCAGGCAACGTTCTTCCTCTCTACATGATTCCTATTGGAACCGTCATCCATAACATCTCACTTCGTCCAGAAGGACCCGGTGTTCTCGTTCGCTCCGCAGGCTCGTCCGGTATGATTATGACTTTCGAAGAAAACAATGGGTACGCCCATGTTAAGCTGCAAAGCGGTGAAGTTCGCAAGCTCCATCGAAATTGCCATGCTACTATTGGTGCGGTTAGCAACCAGCTATGGAAGAATAGAAATTTGGGGAAGGCAGGTCGTTCACGACGGCTAGGTATTCGACCAACAGTTCGCGGTGTGGCCATGAACAAGTACATTTCTCTTCTCAGTTTGATTTGACATTCTTCTGATGTTGTTATAGAAAGGACCATCCTCACGGTGGTGGACGTGGTAAATCCAAGTCCAACAAACACCCCGTTTCACCTTGGGGCTGGCAGACCAAGGGTCTGCGGACGAGGAAACCAGGACCTAAAGGACCGAAGGGTAGCAACAAGATGGTCGTACATGAACGTCCACGTGGTGAAGACAAGAAGAGGTCATAGATTATCAACTTTTAATGTCATGGATAGACCATGGAACCACAACTTAGGCCCGCGTCCTGTGAGATGCGAATCTGAGCGTAATCTTGATGGATCACAACGAGACTCACAACTACTTCTGGACTTCTCTTCATGCTCTTGACTTGCACTGCGCGTCACCCGTTCAAGCATCGGGCCTAGACTCATTCTTGTTCTGCTTCGTGTGATACTCGACTCGAGTGTTTTAGGGTCCCTCTTTTCGCTTTCTGAGATTAAATGATCACATTAAAAATTTTAACACCAATTCAGAAATAAACAGTTTGAGATGCCTGAGGGAAATACACTCCTGAAACCTCTTTAACAGTAAAAGTAATACCGCTTCATGCAGAGAGGTGGAGGGTTCGCTGCATTCACTGTCACCTAAACCCCGGCTGTGAAGACTTTCTTTGCTCAGTTGTGGGCCCGAAAGCTACTCTCACCTCCAATGCTCTCCTTCACTTCCTGTGAACTGTACTAAACGATTAGGTGTCAGGATCCTTCTGAGTTCAGCCTCTTGGCCGATTGAACTTGCGAGGGGCTACTCGCTGAGCCCACCCATACTCCCATAACGTAAGGGTAGGATCCATTGAGGGAATAGGTCCGTAACGGTAGGCACTTGTCATGGCTTTCTAAAGGCCGCAAAATAGGCCACGGCAAGTAAGGTAGATGGGACAATGCACCAACTCAACGTGTATATGAAGCTCACCTCGACATCCAGGAGGCCACATCGTAAAATCGATAACTACGTCACATTGTTCCGGGGAGCAGGCAGCAAGTAACTTGTGAGTTCCTTTGTACTTTTTAACGGAGAGGGTTGTTTTGTGGGGATCTATCTGTTCTTGGTGAAACTGGTGAGAATACTAGTCGATTTCAAATAAGTCTGGAAGAAAGAATGAGATGGAAAGCCCATGGACGGACCTCTTAGTCAATCATGGTTGTCACACGTTGAAGCAGAACAAGGATACGAAGAAGTTGAGTATGAGGGAGAGGATGAAGATGGTGGTCGGCGGCTTATAGAGTTTCAATGTGGCCCATGAGAGTCCAGACCGGAAGCTCCCGTTCACAAGTTATCACAGACACCGGGGAAGATCCTGGTTGTAAAGCTGAGCAACAAGGAAAGCATAAATGAGCTCCTAATAACCTGACCACTACAGTAGCAAGGGCTTCGGCAGCAGAGATTACAGCAACTTGAATTCAGCTTTGTCTGCTGTGTCTTCCCTAGGAGGGTTTGAACGAAACTCATGCTGTTGTCTGACGCCTGGTGTGAACTAGAATACTGAAAGTCAAAATCCAAGCAACTGAGTGTGTGGGGTGTGTGTTGGGGACCTGGGGTACAAACCCAAGGCAGAATCCGAGTCGCTCTGAGCTGTTGCGATGACGGCATACTTCAGGAAGCAGGATAGAAGCTAGACTAACTGAATGGGGCAATGATCTTGTTTCGAACATTTAAAGTTCAAGAATAAGAAGGCTATTGAAATCCTTTGTTCAAGAGATGCAAGCTCTTTTTGCGCTTGCCGAGGCAAGCGCTTGAGATGCGGCTTGCGTTCTGCCTCCATGTCCAATCATCTCACTTTCGACTTTACTTCGGTAAGTGACGTCCGACGTTTTGTCCCAGATATACCCAGAACATTCCAAGTTGCCATCAACGGTATGTTGAAAGCGCCTAAATATTCCCTCTGGGACTGTAGTGTGCAAACGGTTTGCATGCAGCTTGCACAGCTTAATTCTATCGCCTGGAGCTTTGAAATCGTCTAGTAGCTGCAAAATGTAGCTGTCTTCCTGAAATATTTTACTTGCAGATAACAAGCTCAATATGTCACATGCCCTTGTCCTCTGTCCTTGATATCCCACACAGGTCACTCTTCCCCCGGCTCCAGAATTGGACCTTCTTCGAGACAGCTTGCACGTTCCATGTCGTCATAGTCTTTGTTCCCCAATTCAATATGTTTCCGATAGGTCCAAGCTAGTTTAGCTCCACTTCTTGTCTGGTGAAACGAAGATTTGACTTGTTTGTTGCCATTCACGTGATCGCGTCCTAGGACTTTTCAGGCATTAGCCGACTTCTTCACAGACTGTAGTTCATCCTTGAAACCAGTCTGGCTAGTGGCGCGTGTAATGTGGACTCCCAAGGCGTGTCAACCTCAAATTTTGAAGTCCTGCCCTGTTTCCCCACGATGTCACTCGTCTAAACTTGTTTGGCCTCGATGTGTCCGATCAGCTACCTCTTGCCTCCGAAATTATTGCTTCATGCTACTAAGGTTGTTTGGAACAGCATGATCAGTTGCAACGAACCGCTTCTTCTGGGAGCTCTGGGAATACTGCACACTTTGGACGGGGCTTCCAAGTCTCCGTCTAAGCTTACAGGTGAGTTTGACTGTTCCCCCACTTCCTGTGCAGATGACTCACACCTTAATCCCGCTGTCGCTGCTGTATTGCCCCGCATTTCAAAATCCAAGCGCCTGAGAAGATTGAATGTTCTCGATTTGACAGATCCGTGACATTAAGCATTCACAAAGTTATTCGAAGAACCTGAGCTTATTGAATTGGCAGGCGGCGACGCCTAGCAGGTCAATCGTTCGTAAGGCAACTTGTAGAGTTTTTCTGTTGTTCGTTTTGCACGGCTAGGTTTTTCACAAAGGATCACAGTCGAAAAAATCCTGTCTTAATTCCCTGGGGTCGTCATTTCTCTTCCACTTGCTTTGATCGTTTATAACTCGAGCAACTTTCTCATCCTCGGCTTTGCTTTCGGAAATTTATGATGGATTTCTGTATGGAAATGTTTTACACGAGTGTCTTGGCAGCTAGGCCACCCTCTCGGGGCCGGCCAAACAGAATACGGTTGAAAATGGGATCACGTTTGTCCTTCCTTTCGTAGAATTCGTGATTGAGTTAACCAAATCCTTGGTTAGGTCTCAACTGCATTGCTTGGCAGTTTGTTTTAGAGTCACCAGCGCGCAGCCGTTTGTCTCCGACATGTCTTATCCGTTTCGAACTCACTATACCCGAGCTCATGATGTCTCTAAGCTGGCATTCTTAAGGTGTTTAAGCATCCTAGGTTCTCAGGTACCGGATTCTTTGGACATCGTCGCTACCTGGGATCAGCTCGCCTCCAACAACCGCCCACAATGGTCCACTCCTTGTAGGCCCATTGTCCTACTGGCAATACTCCACAGTTCTTAAACAAAACATTCTCGAAGGTGTTGGGTGAACTCATAGGCTTGACAAGAGCTCCACTCCAATCATTTTTACTTCGTCTCGCCTTCCCGAAAAATGACCTCCAGGCAAGATGCCTTCACTCGCTTTGGGATTTGTTTCCCCACTCTGTAAAACCTTCTCCGACTTTACCAACGTCATACATACGTAGTTGCTCGAGTTTGAGGAGAAGAAATGGTATAAAAGGTTAGCCAAAAACCATCCAAATCCTCACTGAACTCCTTAGCTTTCTCAGTAGCCCAAGCAATCCACCAAACCTCACTCAAACATGCAATTCAAGCTCCTCTCTGCTCTCTCTCTTGCCAGCCTTGCGGCCGGTATGTTTCTCTTCAGACATTTCTACTGTTAAAGCACTCATCCTCACAAACCAGCCACTGCCATTAGCCGCCGCACTGGAGGAGGCGGTGGAAACCCCGAACCCATCCCGGCCTCCCAGTGCAGCACTGCTCCTGGTATGTTTTTTTTTTTTCAGAATTTTAGTGCATAGAGCCTAACATAGCGTTCAGTCCAATGCTGCACAGACGGTGGCAAAGCTAGTGATGAAACCTTCGCCCCCATCCTCGCACTGTTGGGAATTAATGTTATGTACGTGCTTTGCACTAGATGAGACACATTGCTTATGCGCCTATGTAGTGGTGATGCCCTCGTCGGAACGGGCTGTTCCGCCGTCCCAGTCGTTGGTGTTGGCAGCGGTGCCGAATGGTCAGTGTTTTACATCGTCGCTTGACTTGTCTGGTTTTTATGCTCACAATTTTTCACTAGCGACTCCTTTGCTTACTGCTGCGAGGACAACAGCCACAGTCAGTACCTTTTCGCTTCTTCGCTCTTCGTATGCTAATCTGATTTATAGGCCTCATCAGTGTCAGCTGTGTTCCGGTCATTATCGACCTCTAAACGGAACGCACATCTTTACGGTCACATACACGTCTTTGGTAAATTTGATTACAGTTGGACAGTATTCATGCGATGGGTCTGGTCTGGTTCTTAGGATAAAGGCTATTGCAACACAATGGACTGAATGATTGCCTCTGTTGTACTATATTGTTTTTTCTTTCTCTCTGGTACCTGTAGTAGCGCGAATGGATCCTCTTTTTACTCTCTCCTCCAACGAAAATGCCTTGTGACGGTAGTTCGCTGATAGCCTTGACTAGTGGCTGATGAACAAGCAACTTAATTATGTTGTTTCTTGCTTTGAACGCTCATCTCCACTTCCAGTAAATATTGCCATGGACTGTCTCTCTTTCTGCACATTGTTGTACATCACTTCCCCTCTCGCCGAATGTGTAGACAGTCAAAACCATCACCAATGAACGTCCTAATGCAGGGACTAGTCGACGCGCCCCCTTTCACTAACCCACCATGGCGTACACGCGTCCTAGTTCGTCATCCACAGCCCTTCCGGAGCCATTCCGCCATGAAAATCTGGTGCGCCTAGATCGAGTAGTTTCAACTCGCGTAACACATCCTTGAAGGACCTGGAATCCGGTCACATCTTGCAAAAAATAGAGGACCTGAAGAACACCGTTGCGACTCTTGAAGGTATTTTATCATATAGTCTTCACTCTCATAATATCTTCTAGACAAATTATAATTCTCAGACGAACGTCGACAACTCTGGTCGATCTTTGAAAGTCTAACCCCTCGTTCAATCCCCTACGCATCTTTACCAACTCTCAAGGAACGGGTATCTGCTGCGAAAGAGACTCTACTTAGTTATGTGATGTTTCCTAATCTTGCTGTTTGGGCTCAGCAGGTACGCATACCGCGCCCCTCTTACATTCTCGAGCGATACTGACTAAGGTATGGCAAGGAAACAGCATTTGATCATATTATCGCAGCTCAGAAACGTGCAACGGAGCTTGAAGAGAAGGTGCATAATCTCTCGGAACTTTTTTGACTCTTCTGGGTCCTAACGCGCATTAACTGTTGCAGCTCACAAAGATTGCCCTTTTGGCTGCAAAGGCAACATCTGCAACTAAACACACAATCAAAAACATACCAACTATTGGTTCTTCACCATGTCCCGTGTCCCAGATCTCCTTGGAATATGAGGATAAAGCTATTCAATCGGGAGTAGAAGCAACAATAGATCACACTCGCGTAAATCAAAGGCATGGAACTAGAACGGACCTTGACGAGAAAGTGGGTACCCTCACAGTTCTGGCTCTCTTGTTGCTTGGACATGCTGAGCTGTTCTTATACGCGTTGTTTTCCAGCTTGCGAATATTGCACTTTTGGCTGAAGGAGAGACTCTCTCGCCTAATCGTGCGATTGCTGGCACACCAACCTGTGACTCTCCGATAGCGACTCCTCCTGTGACCCAGCTCCCAGTGGTATACGAGGATAAAAGCATTCAATGTGAATTGATTGGGCATTCACAAACTCTAAATCCGAAGAAATCGAAAGGTTCGTTTCCCCTTGGCTGTCTTTGGTATCTGGGAATCATTGTCTTCCGATGTAGTGGCATGCCAATATCCAGGTTGTGGTGCCAAAGTGAGGAACCTGAGTCAACATACAAGACATCAGCACAGCGGAGCATTCAGGATTGGAAATGGGACTCAAGATGAAGGAGTAGGGCTGGAATCAGAGAACTGTAGCCCATATCCCGGTTTTCGATTTGAGGAAAAGGGAGATAGGAACAGTAAAAAAGGAACTACAAGCAGAGCTCAGAGTGTTCCGCCAGTCGGGCAAACTGAGGGAGACCCGCCAAGAAACGACGATATAGTCATGGCGGATCCCTTGTAAGAGCATAGTCGACCAGCATAAGCAGATTTCTCCTCCCTCATTAATAGCATAAAGTTGGCTCATTGGATTTCGGCTCTGCTATTCGACTTCTTACAACATATGTCTGGGCACTAGTTTGAAAGATCAACTGGAACGCAGTCGATACTGATGATACCTGAACTGTCTTTATTAGACACTCTCAGTCCCGCGGATAAGGGATCGACTTACTATGGGAGTTGTCCACGCAGCAAACAGGATAGGCAAAGCTGCACGAAAAACTTGACTGGGTACAATGTATAAATTGCAAACAAGACGAACCAAGAATCTATCCAGAAAGCTCAGTCCTTTTTTGGAAAGAAACAGAAGGTGCCAGGTAGTAACATACCTGGAGCAATATCAGAGATGGGGCTGCATCCCATTGCCACGGAGGTGTTCGCAGGTAGATCAATGCCGAAAACCTTGAGAACGGCGTTGAATGCAGAGTCGCTCGCTTTTCCGGTATCCGTGCAGCATTGTACTGACGCCGTCACCACATAAGGAGCTGTTCCATTGTTTTCTAGATGAGTATATTGACACACCTGGTGGTGTGAGACACTGGGAAGCGGGAATCGTAGTTTGGGCCAAAATGGGAGCAAAAAAGAATGCTAACAGAGTCGGGGTGGAGAACATGGTGTGCAAAGGGTTGAAGTTGTTGACAGCGGACTTTAGAGCTTTATGAAGTAAAAAGCATGAGACAAGACATTGACAGAGACACTAGGCAAAAGATAGAGCGGAATTCCATCAGAACGAAAAGACAAGATCAAACGGGGCAAATAATGAGGTGTTTGGCATGTTTTTTGTGGCATGGAATTGCATGAGCAGAAGAGAGCATACAACAAACTGGTAAAAAAGAGATAAAATAAGTTTCCCTTTTAAATGAAAGTCTCGTATGGACGAGGAGTCATCGTCTGAGGAGCGTTGTCTTTTGAGGAGATACTGCGAGCTTCGCGGGGGAGAGCAGGGATGCGCTTGAGAGTGACACGCTCTATTCAATTTTTTTGAGCAACGAAGTCGAAACCAATGACCAAAAAAGGGTCAAACTTACCACCCTTCTCCTTAGCCTCAGCATGCGCTCGACGGTTGGATTGGACACGGTCAAGGAATTCCTGTCTGCACCCGGAGTGACGGATGTGTTCTACACGGAGGTTGACGCGCTTCTCAAGGTAACGGTTGCCGACGACTTTGTAGACGATAACACCGACAGCATGCGGTGTCACGTTATAGATGATACCAGTGCGTCTGAGAAACAAAACAAAAAATCATGAACAAAAGAGATTTAAGGTCTTTGGATGGATGGATAAACGAACCCATGGTAGTATT
The DNA here is from genome assembly GCA_021399455.1 of Flagelloscypha sp. PMI_526. Classification (NCBI taxonomy): domain Eukaryota; kingdom Fungi; phylum Basidiomycota; class Agaricomycetes; order Agaricales; family Niaceae; genus Flagelloscypha; species Flagelloscypha sp. PMI_526. The sequence goes on from JAJTUO010000163.1 coordinate 22,908, forward strand.
TGTGGGGCATGCCTTTTTGCTGAGCAGCATTGGCCTTGATGTCAACGATGTCACCGATTCTGTAGTTGATCAGGTAGGTGGACAATTTCACAGGGCCGTGCTCTGTAAGAGATTAAGTCAATATTTCTGACGGTGATCAAATGTTTAACTACGACGCACCCTTGAAACCCCGCTTAAACATATGGCGGGTCCTCGCCCGGTAACCAAATGAGTGGGGCATGTTGAAGAGAACTGGAGGATAAATAGGGATGAGGAAACAGCGAATTGGTGAGACAGTAGTTGAACGTACAAAGGTCTGGAAATAAATGAGAATTCGAATGAATACAAGGATTGTAGAGGAAAGACTCACAGTGTCCTGAAGAAAGTAGAGAACAAGGTCAGCAACAGAGAGATAACTTCAGCAAGCAGATGGCTCACAGTCGGCAGAGCTAAGGAGGATCGTTGAGCGCGGCTGCATTAGTCACGACTGGCTAGTCTGTGACCCACCGGTTCCGGAGATCGAGAATAATTCCGAAATCGACCCCCTCCTCCTCAAGACCACCATGCCTTTGTACGTCGACGAAATTTGACCTCTTTTCTGCAGTTTACTAACTATTTTATAGGGCTCCCAGGAAGCACTCAAAAACGTACGCAAGAACCACTATTATGTGGAAGGGATATCGCGCTGACTAGCAGTGCCCATTTTATAGTTACAAGGTCCCTCGTCGACCCTACGAGTCTGCTCGTCTTGATTATGAGCTAAAGGTCCGTCCTTCGTTTACTTACTATTCATTTTATAGATTTAAAGTACCGATCAGCTCGCCGGCGAGTATGGTCTCCGCAACAAGCGTGAGATCTGGCGTATCGCTTTGACTCTCTCCAAAATCCGTCGTGCTGCTCGTGAGCTCCTTAAGCTTGATGATAAAGACCCCAAGCGTCTCTTCGAAGGAAACGCTCTGATTCGTCGTCTCGTTCGCATCGGTGTGCTTGATGAGTCCAGGATGCGTCTCGATTACGTGTTGGCTTTGAAGCTTGAAGATTTCTTGGAGCGTCGTCTCCAGACTCAGGTTTTCAAGAGTGGTCTCGCGAAGTCTATCCATCATGCCCGTGTTCTCATCCGCCAAAGACACATCCGGTAAGTGCCCTTCCTTTTTTAACTGTGATTTCAGTTGTCTTATTTATTGAATAGTGTCGGCAAACAAATTGTTAACGTTCCCTCCTTCGTCGTTCGTCTCGATTCTCAGAAGCACATTGACTTCTCCCTTACCTCTCCCTACGGCGGTGGACGCCCCGGTCGTGTTAAGAGGAAGAGGATGGCCGCAGCTGCCAAGAAGGATGCTGGTGACGACGAAGACGAGGAGTAGTTGCGTCTTTATTGTTTTATGCTGCATACGTATGCCCATGGTTTTATGCACCTCCCATTCACAAAAAATCGTATTGGCTTTTGCTCAGTTCTTTGTTTCAAGGATTGTTCGAAGAGTTACATGCTTGCCGACGTGTTCCGACTACCTTTCATGAGTACTTGTCGCCATATATGGGTCTAGGAGACAGCGGATTACATTTTAAAAATGTGGTCTTGTGGCTTGGTGTTGGTGAACGCTTTGATTTTCACATGAATGACTTCTATCACAACGTCAGAAAAAAACTGACAATGTTTTAAAGCCATTCAATTAATTCTTCAGAGTTGCACTTCTTGGCTCTTCTAAAGTGGAAAAGCATGATCCAGCCAGAAGCCCAGATCTCCTCGCCCCACTAGCTTGATAACATCCCACCAATATTTTCGTTGGATGCTTCACTGGTTTCTACGAGGTCACTCATAGTAATCGATGCTATTGCCCAAGAATATCCAGACGCGGTCGTGTGCTCACTCACACATTATTATCCCAGGGATCATTCATTGAAAGCCTTTGAAGATCTCCACTGTACCGGATGACTCGGCATTGCTGCAGGATTCTACTTCTTTTGTACAGCGTCAACTGTTCTTGGACATTTGCTTCCATTCCCTTCGCTTTTGCCACCCAAAACGTTGTTAACTGAAATAATTTAAAATAGTTCTACAACGCAAAAGCAGTCCAATGAATTCTTCTACTATACATAGTTAGCTCAACTTTTAAGCGACAATCTTAGGGGGATTCGGGCCTAGGGAAAGCTTCCCGGGTTTTGGTAAATCCATGACGAGGAGAGTGCTTGCTGTAACCCTTAGGCAATGCTGTGCGCATTGAAGACACAGTCGGTCTCATATGAGATGGTAAGGGAGCTAATTTTCCTCCCTTGGACGGCTCTGCTGGCGCGGCAGCTGGCGACAAAACATAATCTAGTTGGTGGGGTTCTCTCGGACGAGGTGGACTAGGCACGTTCTTTCCAGAAATTTTCGCCTCTTTGAGTATTTGTAGCCGCTTCGAGCAGATGGCATCTTGCAGAGCAAGCTCATTGGCTCGCTCGTACGCGTCGATCGCATCCGACTTATTGCTCGGAACGGATTCGTACAGAACACCCAAATTGAACCAGGTCTCAAAGATGTAGGGGTGTAAACGTATTGAGCGTGAGAATGCGTCATGGGCATCTCGGTCCTGGTCAATCGCGAGGTACAAAATGCCAATGGAACACCAGACGGCGGGGTTGCGGCCTTCACGGAAGATAGCTTGTTGATAGGCTTCGTAGGCCTTGTGGTATTTTAGAGAGGCGATGTACAATCGGCCAAGGTAATACCAACTTTTCCAATCGGAGGGGTCTGCAGAGCAATCAATATCGTTAAATTGGGTCGAGCTTAAGGTACAGTTTTGATTACCTCCTTCAATTCGTCGAGTCATGTCAACCAAGGCGGAATCCAGAGAGACAATGTCGATCCCAATGAGCCTGGAAAGCTCAGTTAAACTACCGCCAATTGTGAGCGCAGTAAGTTCGTGATCTATTGGAGTTAGACCCCCTTCGCCAAAACTAGCTTCCGCCTCAGATGGAGTCGAAGCGAGAGAGCCCGTTGAAAGAAGCCTGGAAAGGTCACCACTGTGTGGTCGAGTGGACGGATCTTGCTGCCAGCATTGCTCAACAAGATTCCACAGTGAATCCGTTAGTTCGATAGTTGAAGGACGAGGAGGCCGCCGCCCTTGAATCACATCAATGCATACCATGTACTCGAGGCGCTGAGAGGCAAAAGGAGGTTCGCCAGTGATAACCTACCTTAAGTTAGGAAACCATCAAGGGAGGTTAGATCAATTCCTACCTCGAGAACTGTACAGGCAAATGCATATATATCCCTTTTCTTATCATCAGAGTTAGGGAATTGCTGCCCAGAGTCCAAGACCTCTGGTGCCATCCAACGGGCAGCACCACCGCTCGTACTGCGAGAAGTTGTGTCCAGCCGATGGCTCTCTGTAATAATCGATAGACCCAGATCAGCCAGGCAACATTCCAAATTGTCTTTCACGAGAATGTTAGCCTAAGAGAACTTGTTATTTACGCAACTTTATAGGGACAAATTAAAGGAAAAATTAGCTCACCCCTCGGATATCACCATGAACGATTGGAGGGTTAAACGTGTGCAGATAGTGCATACCAGTTGCAACATCGAGAAGCTGTTACACTATGTTAAAATGAAGGGATAATGTATGTTTAGAGAGCTCACAATCTTTGTCTTTTCATGGCTTGGGTTTTTGTCAAGGTATGCCAGAATGTTGCCATTAGCTAAGTAAGGAGAGACAAGACAGAAACTGGGAGCAAATAGTTCTTCATTGAAGCCAAGGAAGGGGAGGACGTTTGGGTGCTGAAACTGTCGCCAGAGTAGGGTTTCATGACAAAAATCCTTGGAAATTATGAAAATTTGACGTCAGTCTAGAGCTCTAAAACTGACCTTGATGATACGGTCTCTTTGACTATCCTTCATGAAAAAACGAAGGACTTTCACGCACACCTCTTGTCCTGCCACTGTTCCTTTCCAAACATCCTACATTTCTCAGTCCGATGCCTGGCCCTCTATACGAGCTGAACATACTGAGAATCCACCACCTGCAAACGGTTTTGATGCTCGGTTCACATATAGTTCAGGAAGCCTAAAGGAAAGGGGTACGCTCTGGTGCTTCTTCGCAAGTCTACGGAGAAAGCGCAGGCACCGAGATTTGTGCCGGGTGTTTGGCGGGTAGTCGACTCCCTAGTTTCGAACGATCAGCGCCTAGAAAAGAAGGAAAGGAATCATATGACTACTCGCCCATTGAAAGACTTCCATCATACATATTGCCTGCGACAAGGTCAATTCTTCAATTTGAGCCACGATATGATCATCCCCTTCCTCCATGAGCAACCATAGACTGTCCGAATGGAGAAGAACTGAAGTTGGAGTGGTCGGAAGCGCATCGTACAGACTTTGACGAGTGGGGGTAACAATAGCTAAGGTGTCCACCTTTCGCGAATCCTCGGACTGAGCGCAGGTGGTGAAGTAGACTCCAGATCCCGCTGGGAGCAGAGTGTGGAGGCGGCTCAGGAATGTGGGTTCAAGTTTGACCACTGGGAGACGACAGAGAAATTTATCATATTCTATCTGATTTAGTTCAATTGAAGCGTGAGCTTCAGAAACTAAATCGGAGGAAAGTGCTGCATCAGATACGATCCAGTCACGGAGGATGCTCCTTTGCTCTAGTCCATGCGGATTGGGATGGCGCACAGTATGAAATGAGATATTCAAATCATGAGACTCCGACATTTCTGCACGGCTATCCAAAATTGGTTCCTGAGGAAGACTGCATCCAGCCACTATGATGGACTCTGGTAAGTTGTCGACTGCACCCGGTGTATCGTTGTACGACTTACGCTTGGAAGGGCGGATATTTTCTTAACCATATATTTTCACCGCTAGCTGTGTCAATGGCGTACTGTGATTATATATTCAATGGAAGAAACAAAAAGTTATAGGCCATTCTACACATATTCAAAAATATACAGATCTGACTCGTGAATTACAAATCCACGCCCAGAAAACACGCAAAACATAATGTCATCAGAGTTATCAGGATCCGACAGTAAGGGAGGTGGGACAAATGCGCCTTTATCAATTTTACCGTCCAACGATGCACTTAACTTCCCTGCCAGCATTCCCCTGCCATCAACACCTGTATCCATTTCATCAATAAACCATATGAACCACGAAGACCCACAAACATCAAGCGTCGACTCTTGCTGCAAGGGAATGACATCGCTCGGAAAGCTTGTCAAAGTTTGCGAGCCGAGATCTTCAAGACGGCATGCAACCAGGCGATCATGCTCTGTTTCCAGGAAGAGACCCTTGTGAGAAAATTTAACGATATTCGTGCCGGTGCCCAATTCTCGTTTTAGGACGCCAAATCGAAGTGCATAGCCCTCCGGGCTACAACTGGAGCTACCAACAGCAATTTCAATAACGTGAGTGTCCTCGATGTCCGTCTCGACATTCGGAGTCCAGTCGAATGAGTGGAGTTCTTGTAATGCGATTGTAGAGCCTTCACCGAAAGGTTCAGAAGAAAATTTCCAAACTTCAAGACCCTGTGTTTCATTGAACCAACATGCACAGCCCCCATAAGCAGGCCTGTATATAACCTATCCTGACGATTAAGAATTGGAACTATTGTCGATGAATATAATCAAAGTTACTGACTTCACTGGGGTGGATGTCGAAAGGAGAGACGGGAACACGACCTCCATCTAACGACCACATGAAGTTATCGTTGTTCTCCTCGTCAGTCAAAAACACAGGAAAGGAAGGTTCGTTCATCCATATGGCCGTGGAAGCAGGTGTCCTGATAACACCCAATAAGTTTAAGCTCAACGAAAGGGTGTAGTTTACTGAGGTTTCAATTTGCGTGGTGAAGACCCAGTGCAGCACGTCTGACCTAAACGGGTATAAAATACGACTTTTAGGAAAATAAAATAAACACACCCTAAGTCTTCCCCATATTCCTGGACAACCAGATATGATTTCGAATCAAAGCAACAACCCCACTCCATTTGGAGATCAGTTTTGGGTAAGAAGCTGCATTCTTGTTCACAAACAACGGCATGGGTGGAAGACAAGGTCCCAACGCGATAAACGCGCAAGACTTGGCCAGATATGGCGGCAATCCAGCGTCCTCCTGGTACATGCTTAGCAGCTCTCCAAGTACTAGCAGCAGTGATTTTATAGGTCGACTTTGGGGATAATCGTGGGAGGTCTTCGGGAAACCCTGTGCCCATAATATGATACAAGCGATATTGTGCGGTAACAGCAAGTTCTAAATCTCGAGAGGAGGTACCAGTGTGGTCGCGAGGATGAAATTGGTCGAAAGAAATATCCCAATCCCGCGAAAAGCTCCTCAAAAAATATAGCCACAAGGAGCGCTCGCGAGATGCAAGCTCCGTGGTTTTGCAGCACTGTAAAAAGGATGAGGACGGAGGAAGGGCATTATGCAAACGAATAAAGAACCTGTCGTAACATCAAAACGTCTTTTATCAAGCATTCGGAGAGAACAGAAGCCAAAATTTCCGGGGGTAAAGTTATGAGAGCGGGGGATGGAGAGTGTGTTGCCATGAAAGCGAGTAGACTCCTGTTGGTTTTTGGGAATATGACTGTTTAAACGAACATATGAGCGCTTCGGCTCGTTACAACATCAAACCCGTGTTGTGTGACGGTCCGTGTCCTGAAGGAAGATCAGCATAGAAAATGATAATTACAAATTGGAAACTTTGTCGGCACCACGCCTATCACTGTGTGTCCATTAATCCTATTCCCAACAACAGGGGGACTTACACTCCTCCAGCTTCTGACTTACTGAGAATGCGTGCAGAACTTGACAGAATGACAACCAGAGCGTCAGCCTTCTGTGACAGTCTGAACTTGTAAATTTGAGCCTCAGGCGAGGTTTGCAATAGGTGAGAGCTATCGGGAAAGATGCTACATATCAGGGATCTTCTAACGCTGGTACTGGTGTGTCTGCCATTACTCCGGACTAAATAGAAGAAACAATTTTTGTAAACCACTCTACACGTAGTCCAAAATGTACAAATCAAACTCATGAGCTATAACACCGCGGCCAGAAAATATGCAAAATATCAAGTCGCTGATGTCGTCAACATTCGGGAGCGAAGGAGGTAAGACCGATGCTCCTTTATCCGTCTGACCATCCAACGATGCAGATAATCTACCGGAACTTATCAGTTCGTCATCAACACCGGTCTCCATTGCCTCCGTAAACCACATAAACCACGATGGCCCGCAAACATCAAGCGTCGATTCTTCAAGTGTGGGCATCTCACTGGATGGGAAGTTTGTTACAGTTTGGCGGCCAAGATCTTCAAGACGGCACCCCACCAGGCGATTGTGCTCCGTCTCGAGTATGAGAGCTTTGTGAACGAATTCGACTTTTGGATGCTCTGGGTATGCGCCACTCGACACAAGGACGGCAAACCGAAGTGAGTAACCTTCTGGGCTAGAACTAGAACCACCTATGGCAATTTGCATATCCCATATCTCATCCGTGTCCGACTCGAGCTCTGCAAGCCAGTCAAACGAACCTAGCCTATGCAACGCGATTGGCGAGCCATCGCTCGGTGGCTGAAGGAATTGCCAGACATCGAGCCCATCTGCTTGGACAAACCAAGATGCACATCCTCCAAAAGCAGGTCTATATATAACCTATGCCGAAAGGTGAATGCTCCTGCTATTGTCAATTCATAGAATGAGTGCCACTGACTTCACCGGGGTCAATATCCAAACTTGAAACTGGCACACGGCCCCCATCTTGTGACCAAAGGAAGTTATTAGGGCCATCTGTATCAGTTAAAAGCACCGGAAAAGAAGGGTCGTCCATCCACAAGGTAACAGTATTCGCGGTCTTAATAATTCCCAAATGGTTAATGCTAAGGGAGGGTGTGTTGCTCCTCTTGGTTTCGACTTGCAAGCTAAACACCCAGTACTGCGATTCGGGTCTGGACGGGTCATTAAAATATGATTTCACGAAGAGAAAGAAACGAACCCGAAGCTTTCCCCATATTCTTCAACAGTCAAATATGATTTCGAGTCAAAACAACTGCCCCAGTTCAAGTCTAGGTGGGAATCTGGTAAAAAGCTGCACTCTTGTTCACAAACAACGGTATGAGTAGGAATGGCACTCGTAGGAGACGACGAGATCCCAACACGGTAAATGCGCAAGACTTGACCAGATATAGCAGCGAGCCAGCGGCCCCCTGGTCCAAGTTGGAAGGTTCTCCAGGGACTGGTGGCAGTAATTTTGTATGTCACTTTTGGAGAAAGTCGTGGAAGATCTTCAGGAGAACCGGTTCCCATAATATGATACAAGCGATATTGGGCAGTAACAGCGAGTTCTAGATCTCGAGAGGAGGTCCCAACCAAATCGTGAGGATGAAATTGGTCAAAGGATATATCCCAATCACGCGAAAACCCCGCAAGGATATGTAGCCACAAGGAACGCTCGCGAGATGCAACCTCTGTGACTCGGCAGCACTGTAAGAACATTAAGACAGAGACGAGATTGTATCAAGTAGAGGAAACAACCTGTCGCAGCATCAAAATATCTTGTATTGAACATCGGAGAAGAATAGAGGCCAGAAGTTCAGGTGGTAGTGTTACTAGCGTCAGGGACGAAGAATGTGTAGCCATGTGAGCGAGCTAGCGTTCCGGAACAATATTACTGGTGGTGGTTGAGGATAACAACTATTACGTAAGGCCACACGCGCCAACCTCGTGCTTGTGACAGCCCGCGTCCAGACATCACACAAAGAAAGTACACTCGGATACTCTGCACAAAGAATTGAAAGAGCTACAATTATACCAGTACCAAACTACATGCTTGTTAATCCCGCTCCCAACCCCAAAGAGTTTCACACTCCTCCAACCTCTTGCACGCGTCCCTCACCTTCTCGTCATCCACATTTGCCACCGAAAACCTAACCCATCTGCTTTCACTTCCACTTTCAGATGATTCTTCACAGAAAAACTCCTCCGGAAGAACAACTAGACCAATATCCTGCACCATCCTTTCACACACTTCGAACGCTTTCTTCCCTTTGAAAGGATGCCTCACAAACGCATAGTACCCTCCCTGACTTCCTATCTTCCAAGTTCCTGGAAGGCATTCTCTAAATATTTTATGCCTGGCTTGAATCCCTTGCGTTTGCTCCCGGATAAATCCCCTCAATGATGGTAGCATCGAACCCAAGGCCAACTGAATTGGACGAGGAGCACAAATTTGGTACGTATCCAGCACTTTGGTCAACGGGCCATTGATAAAATCAGGTGAAGCAACAATAGCTCCCAGGCGGTGACCGGGGAGACAGTACGATTTGGAAAAAGAGAATAAGTGGATAAGGTTACGAGACCAGGTTGGGGACGAAAACAATGCGTGAGGTGCTCCGGAAGGAATGAAATCGCGGTACGTTTCATCGAGTACGAGGGCAATGTTGTGCTTCGCCGCAAGTTCTAGGAAGGATGCGAGGAGATCTGGAGGGTATGTTGCACCAGTCTAGTAAGCAGTCAGCCTGCCGTTGCCGATCGCAAGAAGACGAAAGAGAGAACATACCGGGTTATTTGGAGTGACAAGAGCAATTGCCCTGGTCTTTGGAGTGATTAGCTTCTCGCAAGCCTCGACCGAAGGTACAAATCCATCTTCCGGAAGAGTCTGTAATGGAACAGGTTTAATCCCGTGAAGAGTTAACGTCATTCTAGAACTCATATAAGCCTAAACAGTTCTAGAAAGAGAAAATAACGAACTGGTGGTTGAAGTACCTATATGGAGAGCATGAATACTTGTTGAAATATCGTAACAAAAGCGGCGTACCAAGGAACAGGCAATATCACCTCATCATCTTTCGTCGCAACACATAGCATGACCGCTACAAAGGCTAGATTACAACCGCTCGTCAAGGCAATATTCTCTTTCTCCACCGTTACGGTTGTTGTATTTGCAATTTCTGGCTGATACGCGAACTTCATTTCTTCGGCAAGTGCAGTACGCAGTGAATCGTCCCCAACAACCTGTGTATATCCAAAAGAAGACGGCGACGACGATACATTGCCTAAGGCAGTTTGAACTGAAACTGGAGGAGGAACACCTGGGACACCTTGAGACATGTTAAGGAGTGGACGTTTGCCTTTGTATGAAGCAACCCATTTGTAGGCTTGAGGGATTCTATGTGGAAGAAGAACGATGTTTCTTGAGACCCATGGATTATTAAGAATGGCACTAACGGAGGGAAGATCGTGTTTTGAACTGTTTTAGCCATCCCAAATCCCAGGCTCGATGCCATTGTTGATGTAGGTTCAAACGAGTATCGAGATCCAAAGGTCAAAAGTTAAGCAGCAAGCAATAACGCAGAACGAAGGGCTGTGAAAGTATTGGATAGTGTTAAGGACGAAGGTGAATGCCTTAGATGCAAAATGCTTGCATCAGCATGGAAGTTGGATTCAAGTTGGAGCGAACAGACGCCTCAGAAGCTACTTGTTCTGAACTCTCACAACGTCTCCCGCTGCACGTCCCAAAAAACTCCTATCATCCCCATCTTACTATGGCACTAACTTCTCAACGACATCTTCCTCCAGAAATTACCCGTCTTGCCATAGACTATTTGCAACCATTTAACTTCGTGGACATATGCTCCTACTTGAATACGCTTTCCTCGTGTTCACTGGTGTGCAGAGACTTTAGGGTAGCTGCACAGAAGAAGATTTTTGAGGAAATCGAATTCCTTTCTGACGAACTAGATCATTTGCAGCCCCGCTTGAGAGACTTCGAATATCTCCTTCGCTCCTCATCGCATATTTTACAGTACATCCGGAAGCTTGCTCTTGGACACTTAGCATTGGGAGCACCATCTTGTGCAGAGATGATCACGACATTCCTATCACCTAACAGCCTACCGCGTCTCACGTCTCTGCGCCTCACAGGCGACTTGGCAGAGGAGTTAGACGAAGCATCTCAATGGACAGCGTTTCCACAATTCATTCAAGATCAAATTATCTCGCTTCTTCCTCAGCTTGGTAGTATTGACGTTGTACGTCTAGCTAACCTACCACCTACATTCCTCCCCAGTTGCAAGGAAGCACGATTTATTACGCTTTCATCCTCCGACTTCGCGAGTTCCCCTCCGGATATCATAACTTCGGATTCAGACCCATTAAACGAGGGCCAGGAGGTTGAACATCACCCTCTTCTTTGGCTCAGGATAACGGCTTGTTCTATGGAATCTCACACGAGCAAGGCCGTTCAAGCGTTCCTTGAGACATCCAAATGTCAGCTGGAACGGCTCGATATCATGGACCTCGAGGATCCCATTGAATGTAACACTATGGTTGATCTTATCCTCTCTCAACGTGATACTCTGGAGCACCTGTCACTACGGCATTTCATATTCATGCCACTTGGTAAGCGGATAGTCGGCTCATAGAGGACCTCATCCGCTCATTTTTTCTTCTTTTACATGTGTAGAAGCACGAAGCGAGATGCGAGAATCGCTGAAACTCTCGTTTTTCCCTAAGCTTTACGTTCTCTGCGTCAATATCTGCTTCGAAGACACCGTCGCTTCAATTCAATTACCTGGAGCAAACAGAAGCTCAGCCTTACACTGGCTAGTGGACATCTTCGAATCTGTAAGTGAACCACACCCACTTCTTGGACTGGAGATGCGAATCGACTATACGATGGGACCTCTCATAACTTTCGACGTGGACGATCTTGTGAAGCCATGTGTTCCACTTTTACGGCGACTGGACAAACTTGTCACGGGTCCTATGTTTTCGGAACTGGAGTACATACGAATTCCGCCACCCACTCCAATGCCCAACGAGGCAGAAGAGGAGGCCAATTACGAAAAGGTTGTAAAAATTGTTGCGGATAAAATGGTTGAAGTATTTTCAGAAGAACTAGCCGAATCATTTGAAGCTGGCTTATTGATGTTTGAGGATAAAACAGAAGATGACCACTGGACTGAGTACATTGAAGAAAAGATCTATTAGCTTTATCCAATCCAAACATAGGTTTTCATTTGGAATTTCTCTCAGTTAAAATATCGCAGCAGTAACATGCGAAGCTTGCAATACATCAAGATCGAATAAGAGAATGGTATCTTGTGGACGTGCATTATGTTTTCCCCCAAGGGTAAAGGAAGTACAAAGCGCAATCATCCGAACCGCTGTTGAGCCATCTTCTGGAACATATCCATGGTCGCTTTTTCCTTCTCCTGACGTTGACTCTGCCGCTCACGCATATCCATATCCTTCATTTCTCTCGAAGCTTGATAACGCTGACGCGCGGCATCACGCTTCGCAATTCTAAAATACCGGAAATGTCAGAAAAGCGAAGTGGTGTAAAGGAAATGAGTGACATACTGAGCCTTGAAAGAATCGCCACCTCCCATGAGAGTTTGTTCATCGACTTCCAAACCTGCATCTTCTTTCCCTTCTCGGAATGCGCGATTACCTGCAGCTTTTTCCCGCTTTTTCTCCAAAATAGCTTCTTTGCCCACAGCCCTTGGTCCAATTGCATCTTCGACTCGGTCTCTCGCCTCGAGCCGATCACGCTTGCGCTGAAGTTTGGCATCATGCACTGCATTTTCAGCAGCAAACTCTCGAGCCATAGTCAAGTCAGACGACGAGGGAAGGGTAGGACCTTTGACGGAGCGACTGGAAGGAAAGTCGTCATCTTCGTCTCGACGGCGTGACTGAGATTTGTCAAAGGACCATTTGTACTTTGACGTGCTGACATTAGCAGTAGCTGAATCGGCGCCCAAATAGAGGGAATCTATGGCGAACGGTAAGCAAAACGTCTGGTCTGGAGGAAGACGGAAGGATACGGACGAGATAATTTGCCACGGTTCCAAGCCTATTCAGCCAACAAGATACCTCAGTACGGAATTGGCCAGTGAACAAGAGAGTAATACCTTAACGAATTTTCGGAAATAGCTTGGGTAGACAAAATACCGTTAATGGTATCACAATACGTTGAGATGAGGTGACTTACTGTCTTGCCTTATCTCCAGATAGTTCATTGAAATACTAGACCCGCAAGTAGAAGAAAAGTAAACACGACTTTTGGATGAGAGAAGTTCCTAGATCAAGGGAAAACGGTGAACACTTACTTTGCCCTTGTCTTCCTTGAGCCAGACCCTGAATTCGTCGTTCTTCAAATAGTAATCATCCTCCCCAATAGCTTCTACGTTGTACGGTAGCTTTGCATGTCTGGCAGGAGACCGAGATCGAGATCGAGAGTAGGAACGATGTCGTCTGCGTTCAGGTGAACGGGACCGACGCGAAGGCATGGTGGTGGTTTGAAGCAGGTTGTTTCGAGTCAAACGCCGGTATATGATTTCTTCTTCTTACCTCCACCTGTGGTCTATGGCTTCTCCTTAGCTCTGTATTCTCTCACATTACATGAGTTTTTAACACGGCATTTCCACAATTAGCCAAAACCTTCCCCCACGAAAACGATCGAGCATGCTATTGACTTCCTCTGCTTTGCACCTGACTTTGAAGATAGCAATCGACAGAAACACGCGCTTGCGCCATTTCAAGGTTGAGCCCCAACTTTCACAACAGCACCAATGGCCTCGAAAGTGCAACCCATAGTCTCTTATGAAGCCCTTCCCTCTGAACTCGTTAACCACATCCTACACTTTACTTGTCTCAGATCGGATGCTAAACTGGCCCTTTTTGCGTGCTCCAGTGCTAGCCGACTTTGGTGTGCTCTTGCACAACCCTATCTCTTCTCTACTGTGGATTTAGCCGACCAGAACCCAGACACCGCGATTGCAAACAAGAAATCGCTTCGAAAGGCGATTCTTTTCAAACAATCTTTAACTGCACGTCCCCTCCTTGGCACATATGTAAAATCGTTGGCAATTCGACTAATAACTGGAATCCCGTACGATTTCTGGTCAATTTACTCTTCTTTAAAGAGTATTGAAGGTTTAACACTTGATTTTGCGGGCAGTAGTGCGGTGGCGCTTCCAGCAGGAACAAAGCGCCATCTTACCCGCTTACTTTGGCCAAAGCTCACTTCCCTCCATCTCAAGAGAGTTAGGCCAGTTCCGCTCCTATCGTTCTTGCCTTCCACGTCCAATCTTCGTCATTTGACATTGGAAGATTGCTTAACAAGTCGAGATTCCACATTGTCTCGTGCCCCTCCTTCCTTCCCATCCTTATCGCTGTGTGGTTACGGTGGCTAGGAGTATAGTCGAGGAGATATCGTCATATTCTTCAATGACTCGATTTCTCAGATAAAACCCAACCTTGTTTTGCTGTCCCTTGGCCCTGAATTCTGTTCCCACCTGTGTAAGTCTGCCTATCCCAATCAGATTTTTCAACTCATTGAAAACATCATGATAGTTCGTTCCAGGGTTGGTTCAACCGTGTTCAGTCGAGTCTTCACGTCTGTTCCTACTCGACCTCCAGTCGGAAAGTTTCTTGACCTCACCAGCGTTTCGAGGTTGGAAAGGCTGCAAATTTCTCTCCCTGCGCACGACGGTAAACCAGAAGGGTTAAATATTTGGAAATTTCACTCTCCTTTCTTCCTTCTCTTTGGAGAAGTCTTGGGTTCTCAATCAAAGGTGTCTATTTGTCCCAACTTACTTGAAATCACTTTCATCATGGACCCTAACCCCATTTACCATAAGAGTTTCATCCTAGCGAAAGAGTTCGAGGTTTCGAAATCGTGGGCTTCTTTCGATCAAATTCTGAACGACAAATTGCGTCTGCCGCGATTTCAAAGGCTGATATTCGAGGGAGAAAGCAAATTGTTGAAGGACTTTGATATCGTCTTGTCAGTTCTTCCACGAAGTTTGCCACTTAAGAGATGCCTCTGGTAATTTATTCGCCTTAATGATATAAAGTTTCATAAAAAGTGCCTTGGGTTCGAAGATTTTACAGCAACTTATTCTGCTTAGAGCCTCACATTTTGCTCATATGTACCTCTTTTCTGTTGGTCATACACCGGCAACCTGACAGGCTTTGGAAGGTTGACAATATAATGTTGCATTGTTTAAGCAAGAAAAAATACCAAGACTATATAAGTACACAAGACTGGGATAGCGGCAGGCATACATGTAAAGGAGAAAGGTGCACCTAATGCCAACGGACAATAAATTACAAAGCCTTAGGGCCGCTCTATACATCGATGGAGGTCTACAGAGGAAGTTAGGCCTGTAAAATCCGAATGAATAATTGTCGGGGTATATAAATTAATAGCTCTCACAAATGATATAGAACATTCAAAACCACTTTTGAATTTAATAAAGTGATCCTTCGTCGGCTGCAACATTCAAACGTTTGAGGAATTTGTGCATCCCCATCATCATCTCATCCTGTGAGCACCCAGTAGCTTCAACGTGCTGGAGAACGGCCGACAATCGGTCGCGCTCTATGGAGCAGGTTGGGGATTGGTAGGACCAACCATCCTCCCGAACGAGCTTGTAAAAGCGAGATGCTTTGGGCCTCGATTCAAGCTTGTCGAAAGTTGACCCGAAGTTGCTGAAGCCACAGTTATAGGCTGTTTCCAGGTGAAGCACCAGAGCAGAGTAGGATGCGAAGGTCCTAAGACAAAGTGGACATGATATTTCACGTGGGTGGTGGATTATTTGGTGCTAGAACCAAGTAAATGTCAGAATCATGAACCGACATCATCGTTGTAAGGGTGTGTGTCTACCTGTTCAAGCTGGTTTCGATCAACAAATGATTTAGGTGGAACACAGTCCCGACAGGTATTACTCTCCACCTGAACTACGAGACGCTTGAGGTCGGCAACGAGGTCTTCAAGGCCTCCAGCGAAGCAACCATGACGATATTCTTGAATTTTCGTGAGAATATCATCGCCCCAGTGCCTCTGAGATTGACGACGGTGCTGCTCAAGCCCGTGCCGATTTTTCAAGGGGACCTTACAGTCTTCGCAGAATGCATGCTTAGTCCGATAATGCTCCCACAGTTTCTCTCGCATAGAGAACTGCAAACGAGCACAAAGGTAACGGCATTTATGTTTTGGGACTACATAAGTCTGCGGACTGGAGCCAGAGATCCGCAATGGATCGGCTCGACCGTTGTGTCCCTTCAACTCCTTTTTGGGGAGGAAAGAATCACTGCCCACGCCCTTAGCCAGTGGCTTGGGCTGGTCATATGGACCAGGAGGGGACATATTGGCCAGGTTAGGTATATATTCTCTCGAGCGAGCTCAAAAAGTTCTCAAGCCCGAGACCCCAGAAACCACTTGTCACGGTGGTTAAGAGGAACCTACAGCCACGAAAGCACCGTCCTTTTATACGATTTTGACACTCCTCTGAGTCCCCGATCACAACTCCCCACTATGAGTCCGAGAAAATCCAAAATGTTCTTGAATTCGGGCACACTCTATGTAAATACCAGTGACATCCACGATACTTAAATTTTGACATCTCCATAGGCTACCCCAGCACTCCATATGCATGTATGACCCTGGTATGGTGACACGACTTCCAGCCTTACCTTAAAACCACAAGGCAAGCGATGGGACCAAACACCAGCGCAGAGGTTCAAGGTGTATGGGTTTGTGCAGCATCCTGAATTTGACTCACAGCACGTATCCCGATAGTATGGTGTTTCTTCTTCTTACAGGTATCATCCGACGTTATGCAAGTGGGCAAAATAACACGACTAAATAAGTACATGGATTTGGGACGCAGTATATAGATATGTTAACGAGAAAGGTGGTAGCCAGGGCCAATTGATAATAAATTACAAAAAAGAGAAAGATCCAAATGAACAACGGAAGTGCGGTACAAATCAATAGCTTTCACTAATAACATAAAACCTTCAGGTCCAATAGACCAATCCATTATTAACTGCATTATTATGCAAACGATTGAGGAAATTGTACATCCCAAGCATCATCTCATCCCTCGAGCACCCTGTGGCTTCGACGTGTTGAAGAATGGACGACAACCTATTACTCCCAAAAGAGCAGGTTGGGCATTGGTACCCCCAAATGTCATGTTGAAAGCGCTTGTAAAAGCGAGATGGTCTGGGGTTTGCTTCAATGCCTTCAAATGCCCTCCCAAAGTTGTTGAAGCCACAATTGGAGGCTCCCTCTAGGTGAAGCACTAGAGCAGAATAGGATGGGAAGTCCCTGGGACATAGTGGACATGAGATTGTACGTGGATGGTGGATTATTTGATGCTAAAGCACAATGAGTATAATTGCACACTACATCATTTTGTGAATATGCTCACCTGGTCAAGCTGATTTGGATCGAGAAACGACTTGGGCGGAACGCAGAGCCGACAGGTACGTCGCTCGTTAAACTCCTTGACCGATATTGTCATATCATCAATGGAGTCAATCAGTTCTTGATATTTCTGATTGGGGGAAATGCCCTCGTTCCAATGCTTCTGAGACTGACGACGATGTTGCCCTAGGCCATTTCCATTCTTGAATGGGACCTTACAGTCTTCACAAAATGCATGCACAGCCCGATAATGCTCCCAAAGTCGCTCGCGCGTAGCGAAGTCTGCGGAAGCACAGTGGTAACGGCATTTATGCTTTGGGAATGCAATGAATGTGGAGCCATTGGTCATAAATGGGCTGGAGTGAAGATTGGATTGGCTCCGACGGGACATATCGGCTGGTTAAGTATATAATATGTAGGGAGATCTTAAAGCTCAAGGAATTGGAGTACACTTGTTACAGTGGTGAAGAAAGAACCGAAGGTGCAGGCGCTCCCTTTTATATGATCAGCACTGGTGGCTGTGCTGACCTTCAGCATGACTTGACCCCACTAAAGCTGCGGGGATTATAACTAGTCGAACCACAAAGCCTGAGCGCCAATCAAAAGAGGCCAAGATGCGGGTTAGCAAAAGAGTCAAACCAAACGGTTCGACAATGAGAAATATCTTTACTCAATACAATTCACCTGGTGCGAGGGGTTAAGTCCACAGTAATCATAATCATAATCAAATTAACCTCCGAGGTCCCATACACGGAAACGGGAGGGTCCAGTCTACGAGTACAGCCAACGAAATACCCAACCACTGGGCAGTAACAAGCCTGTCCGATACGAAACGGTAGTAGGAACTCGCATCTCACGGCATCAGCCTGCACTACGGTATAGAAAACCAACGACCTCGCCACTCAACGTCCAAACCTTCCAACGAGTAATCCACATTCCTTCAACCACTGGTCACCTATTTGTCTCTTCATTTTTGCAAGATTGCGTGCATCAGGATAGCGCAGCGGTGTAGCTGTGGCCAGTTTCAGCGTCCTTGACTTCACAATGAGAGCAATTGGGATCTAGAGGTAGGACATCTTTAGATATCAAAGAAAGAGATGAGATGACAAGAGGCTATGAGCACAATGTCAGTTTTCTGGGGAGAGACCGCTTTTTGGCATGTTTTAGGGGTAGCTATGTTTTCGCTCACCGTCCCAGGTGCCTTTGGAAGCAGCGAGTGTGCTCATCATCTCCCCCTACTCCAAAAGGTTTCACCGCCAAACTTGCGAGTCTCCTTGGCACTTGAGCACTTCCATGCTGACGGTCCAGAACAGTTCTAGTTTGAACTGATGAACAGGAGAGAGGTCCATGGCACAGCGCTGGTACACCCGTGAGGTGACTTGGCTTCACTAGCCTTAAACATCTCGCTCTTGTAACATCTTCCACATATAGTAGTCTAGCAGGGCCGTGGATCGTATGTCCTACTGACCTGTGAGGGGACGCCCTGGCGCGGCTTTTAGGCCACCTTTCATATAGGAGCCTTTCATTCGCCAGCTTTAGACACCCCCTCGTCTCTCAGACACCCTGTGGATATGCTAGAGTAGGGTACTCTTCATTGGTTTGGTCGGTATTGTGCAACTCTGTGCCCAACGAGGATGCCCCTATTTGCGGTCATGGGTGTCGATCGGGGGATGTCATAAATAACGAGTCGGTCGTCGTTCACTTACCCGTTTAGCTGCAAACATGTACGTTTCAACGAGCAGGAAGACGAGAACCAAAGCTGTTCTGGCCGTATTTGCTGTCTAACCTGTAGATATATCTTCAAATTCCATGTTTTTTATCATTCGAGCTGTTCAAAGGACTTTGACCTCTTCGACGGTCACCGACTTTTTCGTTGGAAATGTTATTGGGAAGGCTTGTCCTGCATTCGCACACAGCACCTCTCTGGTATAAAACATCACAAGTTTGTTGCGCTGACTAACATTTGGCTTGACCACAGCCAGAGTTGTTCAACGTTTGTTTAATAATCTCTACAGTCGGGCGAATCCGATGCCCGTGGATTTTGTTGCACGAAAATTTCCTAAGCATCTTGGAAAGTCTGCACTAGCCGGCTTAACCAACGGCAACCACGCGCTTTCCGAATCTTTGACAGTCATCTTCCCTTTACGCTATCAACAGCTCTTCTTTGCTCTCCATTATTCCTTTTTATTCTTTTTGCGTAAATACTAGACTCGACGCCTTCTTTCCAACGACATCCAGCCATCTAAGGGTGGAAGAGGAAATGCTTTCGAGGCTTCTTCATCAAGCTGTCCTCTTTGGCTGTGCCCCACCTTTATATATAATGATTCGTAAGTCATAAGCTTCGTCCTTTGCTTTTCACCACCATCTGCTGGGAAATTGTGGAGTTTGTCGCTTGAACGATGGCCTACCCCACAGTCAGGTGTATGTGCTCGCACTGGCTTCCGCTTCAAGGTGGTGATCATGACAGTTTATACTTCACATACAGGCATTATTGTCGGCGAGCCAAACGTCGGAAAGGTAGAGTTTAAGAGTATGGATCACTATGCCATAATAATTCAACTGAATCTCTAGACAAACCTTCAATTGAGATATTGTTCAAATGACTTTCCTGTGAGTTTGCTTTGGTTGCCCCTTCCCTCTCGTCATTTCTTATTCGTGCATCATTCAGGAATACAAACTCCCATTTAGCAAGTGTCTAAGCTACACACGTAGGTATTTACAGATTATTTACCTCTACTCCAGTTTGTGGGCCCCTTGCTTGGGATATAACAGTAAAGGACAAGAAGTTTCATATATCCGTCTCTGAGGCGGATGGGAAACACGACTCTGATCGTATACGTCCCATTTCATACATTGGAGCTGATGTAGTTCTCCTCTGCTTTTCCGTGGTTCATCCAGAAACGTACAGTGAACTGTATACACGGGTACCCTTGTTTTCTCCTTCACCCTCATTCGTATTCACATGATACAGTGGTACCCCGAACTCCAACATCATTGTCCCACAACACCTGTAATTCTTGTTGGAACGAAGACAGACCTGCTTGAAGATGAGGAAACGCTCCACAGACTTCTCAGACAGTAAGTATGCTCTCTTAGTAACCAACACTGTATAATAATCGTCTCATCAAAGGCATCAAGCATCGGTTTCATTTAAACAAGGCGAAGCGATGGCTGCGAGGATTGGTGCAGCGAAATACCTCGAATGTTCGGCATGGACAGGAGATGGCGTCGAAGACGTGTTTATCGAAGCTCTCAAGAGTGGATGTGAGTGAGACTTTTTGCCAATATGGTCAACAGAACTGAAATTATTAATACCAAGCTGAACCCCGAATTCAACCAAAAGGATCAAAGAAAACTAAGTCAAAGGCTGCCGAATCACCAGACAAAAGGGCAAGTTGGTTCAACTGGAAGATCAATCTGTTGTCCTTGCCACATAGTGTCACATGAGATCGGTTTACATGCAGCAACCTTTCGTTATTTTTGGGAAGAATCATAATATTGGAGGAATAGTATTTCAACAAACTGTACAAGGTTTGCATGGGGGTAGGTGTAGAGAAATGACGCGGGGAAAATGCGATACGAGAAGAGACAAACAAGGATAATCGTGCATTTGAAGCAGCTAAAGACAAGGAATCGAACGTATTTTCACCTGTACAAACATTTGAAGGCACATAGATTTGTGTTCCAATCTAGAATGTTTCTTGTATCGGCTCGCAAAACATGGTAAGGGCAGTCCACTTATCTGCTCAAATATCAGAATAAAAAATAGTCTTTAAACGAGTTGAGGTGGGAAATCTTACAATCCCAGCACATCTTAACAAGCCTATCCCATCCAATTGTGTTTCCAAGAGCTCGTTCGGCCCTCTTCTCCCTATGTAGATTGCTGAACAGGGGAGGATTCCACATGTATATGGAAATCGCGCTCAATCTGGCATCCCAGTCGCAGAGATGCACGTTATCCAGAATTTCATGGGCAAGGGACTGCCCTCTGAGGTCAAGGTAAAGGCGGAGTTCACGCAATCGAGGCGCATGGTCCATGTAATAGCTTATAGTTGAACGGAGGATTGACCAAGGTATCTCCCTCCGAGCAAAAAAGTACAGTGCAAGGCTCTTCAGTTTGGGGAAGTGAATGTCGTCGTGTCCCGCATGAGAGAGAGATGTCACAGGGACCAACCCTGTGAAAGGGCTAGTAAATTCTCGCGTCGTGGTCTCGATTACGGTCACAACTTACTAGTGTTAAAACTTTCATCGTAGGAAAGGGACAGATCGTGCAGTCCGTTCGCAGTCCCTATAAGCCAGCTCGTGATTTGTTCAGATGTCGCCGAGGCTTCAGAGAACGCCAGACGTGTCAAGTTCTGAAGGACGAAGTACCGGGATACAATATCAACCGTTATATTGGGAGAGAAGGAAAGAACGAGTTCTGCAAGCGGGGGGCGGACTTCGCCATTACCAAGATTATTTGGAGGTGGCAGCATGACTATGCGATTATGGTATATAGCATAGATGTTAAGCTCAAAAACCGCTCGAGTCAGCGTACTGAGACGGATGACCTCCACAAAGGGAAGAATATCGGTGCCAACACCCACAAGTTCGAGATTCGGGATGGATGACACCAGATGAAAAATTTGGGAGTAAATAATGAGGGGTGTCGGTTGTGTCGCGATTCTATCTCGATATATCCTCAATGAGACCAGTGTAAGTATGTCACTCTGCTCGTCAAGAACTCGAAAGAGCTCCAACCAGGTATCCCCGTAGTCCACATGAACGAGAGAAAGATGCTGGATGCGCGGTAGACAATGTTTTGCCATATGCAGAATACGTTTGGCTCTATGGGCGTCCAAACATATATGCCGATACAGTTCAATGTCCGCCATGCGAGAGAATTCGTGATTGACACAACTCGCGGTCGCGAGCGTCATCTTGTCGCAGAAACGAAAGACATCACTCAGAAGCTCGTTAGGTAAGGGAGAAGTCATGACGGTGAAAGCCAACTTCCATTAAAAGCTCAATTCAAAAATGGCAGCATTGCGATTCAGGTATTTTTGCTCATGGTGCTCACCAGTCTTCTCAGAGAGACCATTGAGACGAGTCTAATACAAAATAAGGTAGTTTGAGGAGCGCGTGCAAAAGAAAAAAAAGTGAAAGGAACGAAAAAAAAGAGATAATTGCAACGAGGACAAAGATTGTACACATGCGAGTTCAGAGAGAGAGAGAGGGTAACGTAAAGAGATGGTATGTAAGGAAATCGTTCATGGTAGAATGAGTGTCAAGGTTGATTGGTAATAAAAGCATGTGGGAGATCAGAGAGACAGTTTGAGAAAAAATGAAGTTCAATGCATGACGAATAGATAAAATAGTTTCAGCGTTCGCTCAAGTTTTCCAACTCGACGGGGGCGCTCTCTTCCCAGGTCTCAGCCCGCTTCCAGGTAGCAGAGGCTGACTCGTCGTCCTTTGCCTTTGCTCTCTCCCTCCGTTTTGATTATTCGTAGCAGGGTTGGGTAGCTGCTGAGCCTGGCCCATCAACGAATTGGGTGGAAAAAATCCACTCTCTCGGGGATTATGTCCAAACGCCTTCGAATTCCTCAACATCGCAGAAGGAGATGGACCAAAGTTCTCGCCATAGACACTCCTCGAGGAACTAATCTGTCCCGTCGGACTGCCCCCTCCGTAATCGCTCCGTGCAACTCCACCACCAAACATGGATGCAGGTGCTGGTGGGAAGAAGCTTCCTCCACCTCCTCCGTAAGCGCTCATAGAGCTATTAAACCCGCCTCCATAAACACTTCCACCGCCGTACACACTCCCGCCGCCTCCCATTCCACCCATTGCAGAGCCCGTTTCCCATGCCGCTTCTGCAGCAGCCATCGCTTGCTGAGCAACAGCCATCTGATAAGCCTGCTTAGCAAACATCATCGCTTGCTGGTGTGCAGCGAACATGGCAGGATCTGATGGTGGAGGAGCCATGAATCCAGCTGGACTGAGCATCCCAGGCATTTGCATTTGCATCGGCATCTGCATTTGAGGGAAAGGCGATGCCATTGGACCTCCCATACCCATTCCACCCATGGGGTTCATCATGGGATTCATCATCGGAGGGGGCATCATGTTTCCTCCTCGAGCAGCCATGGATTGACTGATAGGAACATCTTCGTCAGAGTCCTCGTCCGAGTCTACGGTAGGTCCACGGCCATTGATAACGTTTCCAAGCTAATGTGAATGAAATAAGCCACTATTTAGCGAAAATGAGCCAAGACAAACCTCGATAGCAGCTTTCGCTTCGTTCCTCCTTCTCTCCTTCCTCCTTGCTTCAGCCTGAACTTCATCCACAGGCTCAGCGGTCCTCTTCGTCCAATTGTCCACCTTCGCTCCCATCCCCACCATGTTTGGTGGTTGATCCACACTCATGCTCCTCCTCTTGACAGGTCTACCCTTCGCATCGACGCCAAGTCCGCTAACCCCAGATGACGGTGGTACAGAATCCACCTCGCTGCCATCTTTAGGCGTATATGGAGCCCTTCCGCTGCTCGAATCGCCTGTGGAACTTGCGGGGCTCTCCCGACGTGTCATAGCCGCAGCTGCAAACGGTTTGTTAGGTGCAAATGATAGTGGAGGTGACGGGATCGGAGATTTGTCAAATGGCTTGGTCTCGATATCCTTCAGCATTCCACCTACGCTTCTACTAACTCGATGTCCAGCTTTGACGCTAGCTGGCGTTGGCGCTCGGAGACCCGAACCCGACGGTGAAGGTTGAGGTGAAGGAGGAGGTGATGGATTAGGGGACAATGATAGACTGGGGGGTGGATTAATGAGAGTACTGCTCCTCTGCCTTCCACTAGCTTTAGGTAGCGGCAAGTCTGAGCCTTGACCTGAAGGTTTTGGCCGCGAAGTGACCCTGAAGCCACCAATAGTGGGCCTTTCTTTCACTACGACTGGTGCTTGAGACGATGAATCCTGTTGGACAGACGTGGGTAGGAATCGAGGCTTCGACACGGGTTCGATGGTAGGAGGTGTATCGGACTCAGACTCCTCTTCTCCGTTCAACGAAATCAAACGAACGCTTCCCCCAAGGAGAGCCGCAAGATCGGACGCATCGTCGCTTACAGGGCGAATGGTAGTGGGTTTCGAGGAAGAGACAGGAAGATGCGTTGGTGCCTTCTTGGCAGGTCGCGAGACAGCAGGCATGGGTTTTGGAGCAGTGATGGTTGCAGTGCTTTCCTGCTTATGGTGTCCGCTCGCTTGACTCCAAACGGTTGTGGCACTCTTCATGCTCGCGTCACTGTCCGTCTTTTTATGCAGGTCCTTTAACCGTTCATGAAGCAAATCCCTCTTTCCCTCTCGACTGTGCTGTGAAGACGCATCGCTGGATGAGCTTGTGCCTCGCAAAGGTACCTGTCTGGATACAGATGTTGGAAGGGTCGGGGAAGGCGTGGTCGTGAAAGAAGTTGTTGAGCGATTAGGTGAAGGAGGCGGCTCCAAGAATTTCTCTGGTGGCTCAACTGACGTAACAATTTTCATTGGTTCAGGACGACCGTCTCTCGACAGCAAAGTAGCTCCTGAGGTGAAGCCGTGACTTGGGGCAGAAGGTGCATCACCATGGGTTGAAGCTTTCTGCGCTGTCAAGCTCGCGATATCAATCAATGGCTTCTGACCCTGGGCGGCGATCCTAGGTCCACCGAAGGGACTACTGCTTCGGGACGGGAGCGAACGATTTGAAGCCGCACTACCAGGACGTTTGGGAGGAATGAGAGAAGAGAGTGGAGCGTCATCTGAGTCATCTGAGTCAGAGTCGACAAGTTGAGTGCGACGCGGGGGAGCGTTGGCTTTGGGAGGCTGCTGGGGTGCTAAAATGATCGATTACAATCAGTATTTTTTCATTACCGATTAGATAAAAATGGGTGGAACGCACAAGTTGAAGCCTTTGGTACCACTGAAGGTGTTTTATTGACCTGGTTCAAGTTTCCGGTAGATTTGGAAACATGACGACGAATCGTGTGTTCTCCTCCAGAAGCCTGAGTAGAAGGTGCAGGTGGTTTAAAGGATGAAGGTGTAACTGGTTTTCGAGACCCATGCCCTACTTCAGATTTGGCCGGTCTAGGTGGTTCAGAGCCAGAAGCAGAACGCTGAGTTAGAGTTCGTCGTCGTGAGACTCCGCCGCCTGGATTGTCGTCTTCGGACTCCTCCTCCTCAGACTCCTCTGACTCTGATGATGACTGAGAATACAGCAACTGGTTCCTGGAAGGTGGGCGGCTGTTGGGTGGCGGACGCGAGGCGTTCCTGGAGTTGGCGTTCGATTGCCCGGACCCTGAGCGAACATGGCTAGGTTTCGCGTAAGGAGGCTGAGGGACCCTGCCACGGTCATCTACAGGTGAAATGGGCGCCGGGGAGCCAGCCTGGCTTCGTCTAGCCTGGGCTTCACGAAAGGCGGCAACCGAGATCCGTTGGGACGAGTCGGATGCAACACTGTCCTCGCGTGGTCTACGCAGCGGTGGAGGCCTTTGTAAGGCATCCTGGTAGCTGGTATTAGGAGATGCAAGTTGGGTAGAGGAATTGTTGCTTGTGACGTGACGAAATGAACGCAAGTTGAACGAGTCCTGCTCCACTTGTCTCGGTGGTTCCGTCCTTTGGGTAGTTTGACCAGGAGTCGAAGCATTTGACTTGGACCAATTGAAAAACCCAGACTTCTTGCTTGGAAGCTTGTGACCATGACCGTCGTCAGAGCGGGCAATGTTGTCGGGAAGAGAACGTGTTGAGAGCGCGCCTTTCGGATCGCCGAACATGGCAGACTTTGAGGGAGGCTGAAGATAGCTCGTATTGCTCGCAGTAGAGTCCACGCTGTCTCTATGCTGAGTAGCAAACGGCGGGCGGGGACGGGTCTGAGTGTGGCTATACTGAGAACCCGATTCCGACTCTGTCAAGGACGTTGCGCTCGACGCATAGCTGCTCTTTTTCTTGCCAAATGGATTGCGTAAAAGACCTCCACTGCTGCTGCTGGTACTGTTCGTCGGGGAATCAATGGAGGGGTAGACTCGGGATGGGGATGGAATCGGAGCTAGCTTGGCGTTCGAACCATACCCTCCAGCCATCGAGCGTGATAATTGGCCGTCATTAGAGGCATGGGATAGTTTCGCAGACTTCTTGCCGCCAAATACGCCGAACAAAGGCATAGCGACGTGGTAGGAAAGGCCCGTCCAGCGAGGTCGTGGTGGTGGTGGTCCAAGAACAACCAGAGAAAATTAGTTCAGGTTTTGCCAATCTCGGCCGCGTTGCGATGACGCTTGGTTCAATTTCAGAATTAGGACTAGTATGAAAAGTCCCTGACTTGTCAACAACTGTACTCGTTCATATTCCAAAGGTTACTGGCCACAATTTTCACCCCTTCTCCCCCAATTTCGCATGCCCCCATGACTGGCGTCATTCGCACCATCCTTCCCTTCTTCCATCAGTTGTCACTCCTTCAACGTCATTAGTCTCGGCCATTCCACCATCCGGGTGGTGCATTTTTCCGGTACACACAATCATGAAAAGAGCTTAGAAAATCGGCTTTCGTGGGTAATTTATTGTTTACCTTTAGTGCCAAGACGAGTCGATCATTGCCACATGGCTGAAACGCTACAGTCACAACAAGCGAGTTGCTCGCATGCAGCGCATGGACTCTGCTCTCCGCAAGACAGTCGAGCACAGGAGGACGGAGCGTGTTGGTACCCGAGCACCAAAGAGCTCAACACCGACGGAGATAAATGGGGCGAGGTAGCGCAAGCAAAGGGCGATATGCCCATGAAAGCTACCCTGAATGAATAGCTTTACTCAGCTAAATCATACAAGGTTTCATCGGTAAACCCTGCGTTTCAGTAGAGCTTGTATAAATCAAAATCGCAAAAGCAAAGCGTTACTATATATATGCTGCGCGAAATCGTGTTGCTATTCATAATTTCTAACATCACAATGTTTCCCCTAACAAGAAGAAAAGTGACCTACCGCCATCAACATAGACATAAGTTCCTCTACTCAGTTAAACGTAGCGAAATATATTGATACTGTGATCCTCCCCACCCTCATCGCCAATGGACAATATCCCCTTCTGTGCACTCCGGGGAAGCAGCAAAATCAGCTCATCTAATACCCCAAGCCCCTTCTCAAAGCGGACGTCTCTCAGCTCAGGCAACAAAATTCCGCTTGCGAGAACGTCATCAAAAGCTATCCACGTAGGTTCAGACCCTTCTTCATGCTGTGAATCGGTTATCTGAAACCCATTGTCCACTAAACTCTGCGGGTTCCACGATGCTGCAGAAAACGAGAGTAATCGTAGAGCGGGACAGCAACAACGGGGTGTTAAAGGTTGTTGAAATGCAGATCCGAAATTTTTGGCAAGTCCCAAAAAGAAGGGAGAGAACTGGGAGATCCACTTTTGTTGTTGAATCTCGACTGGCCATGGACCAAAGTCTTCAAGAGGAGGAAGTTCGATGTACAGTTCTTCCATCCTTGGAAGAGAAGCCAAATCAAGGAAGTGGCCTTGAACATGGGCGAATGGGCCCCATTGGACAATGGGAGCAACTATGAAGAAAAATTTTCATTAGAAAATCACAATGTAAATCATCCATAAGAGCACACATACGAATAGTCTCACAGAGCTCGATACCCAAGTAAACGTTTACTAAACTCTCTCCGAATCGTCGAGCAAAGACGTTAAAGAAACTGACAAGGTTTCCGCCATACTCCACAGTGGATCTGCCCAAAATAAGCGTCTTGAGCTTTTTTCTCGAAAGCTGGAGCGCTTTGGAAAAACAATATCCCGGATCAAGGTCAAATTCCCTATATCCTCGAAGTTCGAGGACATCCAGAGCTGGTGGGTTCTGGCGGAGTAAAGTTGAACAACAACAGTCATCCGAAGCACCAGCATGTCCAGGTGAAATCCAATCCAGACACAGTGTATGCAAATTCGTGAACGATTTGAAAACGCCACAAAAAGGAAGCAAATAAAGCTTCTCAAACTTCACACCCTTCATCTTCGGAAATACATTCTTCAACAATACCTCTCTTGTTTTGAGAGGAAGGCGACGCCAATCTTCTGCATTTCCATGGACACCCAAATATTTAAGACTGGGAAGGGCAGATTCAAAATGGAAAAGAAATCGGCTGCAGAAGTCCGGTGGCAACAACGGCGACACACGGAACGTGAGACATTCAACATGTCGAGCCAATGTTGAATTGTCCGTGAGCGTGTTTTGAAAAAGCTGAGTCGTCTCACTTGAAACAGCTGCACCTTCATAATTTTTTCCAGTCACCTCTCGAGCTGTGAGATCGACAGTTGAAAAGAGAAGAGTTTGCGCCGCGGTACGAAACGCCCGACTGACGAGACAGCAGTGGAGAAGAACCTGAACTCGCTGTCGAGCATCGGAAAATGAGAGGAACTCGACTATGAGATCAACAAGTTCGAGAGTGAGATTCCCGTCGAAGAATTTTGTTGTGGATGGTGGCGCGTTCATGGCGGTCTCGGCTCAAGACGTGACTGAAATGAGGCTCCACCATTCATATAGAGATAATTTTAAAGCTAAGGGGCTCGCTCACAATTAACTCCATAGCATATGGACGAATATTAACATTGATATCATTATGCTCGACCAATGAAATGAGTTGCCCGTGCACAACGGAACGCTCTTGCTTCCTCCTCAAACAGATGTGAACTCTCCACAGATTTCTGTGCTCTGTTCAGAATAAAATACTGAGAATTAATTCTGTTGGTATACGAAGAAAGATTGCAGCTTCTGCAGAGAGAAGAAGGGGATCTAAACTATGAGCAACAGTATCAAACACAAAACTCGATCTCTTACCACGAGACCATTGATGCTTTCCCCCTTACTTCTCACTAAAATCCGAAGAACTGGTACTCCTCAGGGTTCTCACAGATCCCAAAACACAACAGACCTGCTATCTATGGCACGGGGAGCAACGACTTGGGGACGACCAATTTCTTGAAGCCTATAAAAGAGATTCTGTTCAACTGAGGGAGCGAGACCCTGCTGCATAGGGCATCGTCAGAATTTGCCCCGGAATCAAGTAGGTTTGTACCTCCGATAGCCTTCATACTCCGTGTCTCGCTCACAAATGTCAATATCCGCAGAGTGGGGAAAACAGGATATGCGGTCCTAGGTGCGAGCCTATTCCCCATAATTCGGGCAAGATGGAGAAAAAGGAGCGTTTCGAAGTTCCAGAACGAGTGCGGTGAGTCATCACAAGTCGGAACTTCCAAACAAAGATGATCCAATTGAGGGAAAAGAGCGAAGTCGACAAATCTATCCAGGGTGATACTTCCGAACCCGAAAGGGAATGCCTTAGTCATGGATTATATTTCTTAGATCACAGACATACTTAAATTCAGCCAGAAACCGACATTGAGGTAAAGTGTTTGTAGGTGCTTCCCAAAGGTACAATCACGAGACATAGTCTGGAGGCTAAGGACATTGCCCTCTTGAAGGGTGGGTTCTCTCAATACAACCGTGTCCAACTGGCATTCAGATAATTGAAATGCTTCGCGCAGAGAGGACGTCGGAGACAGATCGTAATCGTCATAACCACGAATTTCAAAAGGAAACGAAGACAGTCAAGGTGTCCACACACAACATCTCCATGCTGTCTTATCGGGGACACCCAATCTAGATATAGTCTGCGTACGCACGGCAAAGCGCCACAGACACGGTTAAATAGGACTCCGATGACTCTGGAGAGCGTGAGGACGGACAGTCGCGGAAAAACTGTCTGGATAAGAACATCCTCTATTTGAGGTGTAATGTTCATCCAAGGGTTGCTGTTGCCGTGTAAAAAGAGGGTTCGCAAGTTGAGAAGTGACGAGAGAATGCCAATGAAATTCGCTGGCAGTTTGGAAATACGAAAAGTGAGGCGCTGGACATGGCTTGCTAGCGAAGGTTTGGAAACCAGAGCGATCTGGAATAAAGCTACTTTTTTCTCCTGATCATCTTCATTAAAAAGGTGGGTTGATAAGTCCACAGAAGCGAAGAGACAGGGTTGAGCAATCGCATAGAACAATCGACTAGAGCGACAGCAACGGAGAAGTGTTCGAACATAATTGTAGTCAAAAGGAATAAAGTCGAAAATGTGGGATAACAGCTCAGCTGGCAATGCGGCGACAAGGTTGGTGGACTTCATGAGAGCTGATGTTAAGGTGCGTCCTATCGAAGCGCCAAAATATAACCCTATTCTTCTCAAAACCTTTATGCATACGCGTAATGACCGAGGGTCAATCTTAATTTCACAAAAGTTTCAAGCAATATAAGAAAAGAGAGGTTCCATCTATTATCATAATCGTACAGCAATGCCACGGCCAACTAGTAGATTTATGGTTCCTTATATCGATTCAAACCTGCACAACAGTTCTCGAGCCAACCATATGTGACTCATTCCATGACGGAATTTTCTGAGCTTAATGCTCGCATGCTAGCCGTCGCGTTTGACGGGCTGTTGATGCTCTCCGGAGGAAGAGTTTGCTGGTGTGCGTCAGCCGCTGCTGGTGTCTTGGGGCTGCTCGACTGGGGCGTTGTTGGAACGTCGTGCGGCGCCACATCATCACCCCTCAGCACTGCGAGTAGAACTTGGACTATCAATCTTCTGCGGTTCCACGACTCGTCGCTTGTGTCTTTCGCAACCAGTTTTTGATGCGAGGTGAGTCCTAAGGTTTCCCGGATATA
>JAJTUO010000164.1:0-53706 GCA_021399455.1 Flagelloscypha sp. PMI_526
CTGTGCCTGCGGTAGGCTAGGGCACCAAGGATAAAGAAGCAAAGAAGAACTTTACAGAAAGGTTAGACAGAGCGTTGTCGTATAGTAAATAGAAGTCACAAACCAAGAACTGCGTTGAGCCAAGCACACGCCAACAGGACTCGATACATTGCCTGATATTGATCCGTGTGAAAGCTAGCCAAGGAATCATCGAGGGGTGTTTGTGAAGTATCGGATGCGAAGCATTCTACATCGGCGTCTTGTGCATTCCGACGAGGGTAAGGTATGCTCCAAGGACTAAGACATAATCAGTACATGCTGCTATTAATATGCGAGCATCACGTACCCAGCCACAAGAATCCCACCAAGCCAAGACACGCAAGTTCAATGCGTGTGCTGACAGGATTCCGTTCCCGGAGCAGAAGACTAGTGACAAGCCTGTAGCCAAATGAATGAACTCTTCGCAGTAATAAAAAAAGACAATTCAACGTACAAGATCACGAAGATGATCATGCTCAGCGAACAGACGAAGATCGCGAAAGGCACGAATCGGGCTAGGAAACAATGCTTAGCACAACCCACCCATGAGATGCAATGAAAGCATTCTTACTAAGGTCAGACGCAGAGGAGAACGTGTTGGAAATGAGCACTCATAGCCAAGCAAATAACGGAGAAGAGCAGGACGGCGGCTAAAATAGAGTCAGAAATGACATTTGGGCTTGGTATTGGAACAAGAATCACCATAAACCGAAGCACGGACGATGTTGAAAATCGGAGCCATGCTGAGGAGATGAACGTAGAGGGGAAGTTATGGCAGCACAAGTAGACACGGAGGAAACGGTTAAAGGGTACAGAATGTCTAGGACATGCAAAGGACACGAGGCAAAAAGTCTGTGCAAGAAACCTCGATCAGGTAATCTCGAAGAGACAATCGTTTCGTGAGGTCGTCGTCGTAGGCGGTGCGTAAAGGGATGATCAGAACAGGTCGTGCCGTCGTACAACCAGACAGTCTAACGTTGTCTGGCGCGGGTGGTGGAGGGGAGTCGCAAGGAACGGCCGACGAGCAGAAATAGACCCGGCAGAAAACATTTGATCCCGCGGTCTGTTTACCTCCATAGGGTTCAATCGTGATGGCATTTTCTCCCACGCTTCCCTCAATACCAAGATTACCCTCAGAAAGGTAAGGAAAATGAAAGATTCGTTTGTATATGTCTAGCAGTACAATGGTTTATGATAGGGAGTTTCTCAGCTCTACATAATAGTCAAGGCAACCAGGGTTCAGCAATGTTGAAGGATTTACATCCTTGATCGACGCTCCATTAAGGATCTTCTTTAGAAGCACTTCAACGCGCTTCCCGTTCAAAGTATAAGGAATCTCATCCGTTTGAAAGATCTGAGAGAGGTGAACCCAAACCTAGAATTGTGAAGTGACTGAGCTGACCTTCGAAGGAACATGATGAGATGTCCTGGCACGCCGAATCTCGGACTTGATGGACGAGACCATAGACGAGTCGAGAACATTTCCAGGCTCCAGCTTAACGAATAAAATGACCTGCTCGTCTGTTCCTCCTCCTCTGGTTCTGCCAACCGCTACATAGTCTAGAATCTGGAAACTAGAAGATGGACTAGAGAAGCAAATGTCCAAAACGTCGTAAATTTCGGCAGTCCCAAATCTCACACCTCCTGGGTTGAGAACGCCTTGGGATACAGTTAACAAAAATGAACGGAAAAGAAGAGAAAAAGGGAAACACAAACCGTCTGAACGGCCAAGCATAACTACACCTCCAGCGTTGTCACTTTTCGAAGGGGCAATGGAAATGTGATCTCCGTGGTCTGGAGAATACTTAAGGAATCATTGGACAAGAGGGAATAAGAATCGGACATACACCAGACCCCAGGATACTCAGCAAAATATGCGTTATGAAAACGTTTCTGGGCAACCAAGACTTCGTCTTCAGATCCGTAGCCCTCAAGCGGCCAAAATCCCAACGGTTCACAAGGGAAAGGGCGAAGACAGACCTATGTTATCTTTCAAGCAGCTTGCAATCATGAAATTCGAAGAAACTCACTAATTCTCCATCGGCGCCCTTAGCCTGAGCAGTACCTCCAGCTGAAAAGTTTTCGACTGCCATCCCAAGCATCCGACATTGAATTTCTCCTCGGTAAACAGGAAGAGAAGCGTTCATCCCAGCAAAGAGAGAGCAGATATCCGTGCCACCTGTAATATTCGATCAGCACAACGTTAGGTGGAAAAGGAAATTTGAAACCTACCTGTGATCGACCCAAGAAGTACATCTTTCTTAATGTCCGTGTAGACGTAGTCAAAAAGCGGAGGGCTGAGTGGAGAGCCAGTCGAATAAATGTGTCGTAGAGTATTAAGGTGATGGTGCTCTCGAGGTTTATAACTTTTCTGAGAATAAGTTGAAAAGAGGACAAGCGAAAAAGCAAAAGTAAACTCACTGAGAGAGCATCAAGATATTTTGCGGAGGTTCCGAATATGGTAATGCCGCAAAGATCTTGAAGGAATAAGGTTAATTGTCAGAACAAAATAATTGTATGGAATAAATGCACCAGTCAGTGTCCACAACAGCGAACGGTCTTTCAGGGGTCTTCCATCGTATAATACTAGTGTACAACCGGAGTTCAAACCTCCAATCAAAAAATTCCACATCATCCAACCACTTGGCCAAAAAACTTAGTAAAATGTGAAGTAAAGTGAGCGAAATCGTACTCACGTTGTCGTGTAGTAAAAGAAGACATCATCTGTATTCAGATCACTACAAATGCCTAACTCCTTGTTCGACTGCAATAGCATCCCGCCGCTCCGATGTACAATTGCTTTAGGTTTTCCAGTAGTCCCGGAACTGAACAGAATCCAAAGGGGATGGTTGAACGGAAGTCGGGCAAAGGGAATATCCGCCTCGGTAGGTTCCTTCCGGAAGTGGTCCCAAGAAATCCAGTCGGAAGACCAACTTTTTTGAGAAGTAGGATGAGGGATTGTATGAATGACGACAACCGTAGGTTGAATGTTGCTTTGAGTATCAAGCTTCGAGAGAAGAGTTTTCACTTTTGGGATGTGGTTATGGACGCGTCCATCAAAGCTGTCAATCGAACACCATGAGCTTGGAGATAGAGAGAACGGAGGTAGGTTAAATTACTCACGCGACTGCGTCGACAACGAAAATGACAGCCGGCTTTACTTGTTCGAACCTAAGCCGGAGATCAGGGGGGATCTACAGGGTAAGTAAGAGACATGTCATCTCACCTTTCAAACACGCCGTCCGGACCAAAGTCAGCGGCCGCGGAAACCCATATGCAGCCCAGAGCGGTCGCGGCAAGACATGCAACAACATTCTCCTGTGACGCGTTCAAGGCTATGGATATCGAATACTGATGAATACTCACAATGCAATTGCTCGAGTAAGATGCTACTCGATCCCCTGGCCCCAAATTTAAACCTTTTAATCCACAAACGACTTGGTGTACGTGAGCATAAAGGTCGGAATAAGTAAGTTGTTTGAAAGTGAGTTCAGGAAAATCTGGCGTGGGTTCGGCTAAGCTCAAATAAACACAAGTAGTTTCAGCAGATGTTCGAGATGAATGTAGACAGCAAGAACTGACTGGCTTGGATGAGAGCAACCTTGCTCGATGTACGGTGGCGTAGAAGATTTTCTGCATAGTTTAAGGTAGCATCCGGAAACCATAAAGGGTTATCTGCTGGCAGAGCTGATTCGTTGACAACAACGGAAGAGCCCTTATCCCCAATAACGTTGGTAATATCCCAGACGAGGTCCCAAAAGCTGGCGATGTTGGTTATGGACCTGACAGCGGGGTTAGATATCTAACATGACGAATGATGTATGGATTAGGATGCTAACCAGTCATATAATTCCTCATAGGTTTTGAGTTGTAAATTAAACCGGGCATTCGCAGAGTTGAGTAATTGCCAAGTCGGTGTACTTGTCGGGTTTGTCGGGCTGTAGAGAGGACTAATGGACGAGTCTGAACCGTCGGCCGAACTCATAATATACCAAAAGCGCTCAAGTGTCTCTGGTACTAGGGAAAAGAAGAACAAGGAGAATCACGCCTTCAACACAAGGTTTGGGAAGCCGGAGCACACGAAGTGATGGAAGCTCGGGAAGAGTCGCCGGTCACTCTCTCTTGTTTCTTTTCTCGAGGTCATTCGGATCTGATGCGCCTAATGACTTCCTAAACTGGCATGTTGTCGTGTATGGACGGGTTGTTTTCTGCTTCAGCTATATACTGACCTTCTAGACGGAGAAAAGGAAGATGGAGTTCAAGCAGTGGGGCCGCTCTTGGCGGTTCTGACCTTCCACTTTGAGCAACAGAGTCTTATGATCAAGACCACACAGACTGTCTAGGCACAGGTCATCCACCGTGCGCTACGTGTCAAGATGCGGGGAAATGGAGAAATATACGTTGTCGGCCGGCCCCAGCCTCGATTGGCTGAATGGCTGAGAAAGGAAGCCAAGCTAAATATGGACGCCCGTCGATCAATGAAAGAACGTGCGAAAGAACAAGGGCATCAAAGGCGCCTTATCAAAGCCCTCTTCGTTGAACATCTTTTGTCTCTTCCCACCATCTTCTTTGCCTGACGTTGTCGTTTACGATGACTATCTCGTCTTCTGTCCACGACTACTATGGCGAGCGCAGCCCAGAGGCACAAGCCCACATCCGTTTCACGTTCGTCATTTTTTTTTCTTGCTTGACTCACTCCCGTTTAACGCGGCATCCAGGGAGGTCGATTATCCGCTTGTCAGCGATCCCTCGTACGACGAGGCCCTTATCGCGCTTACCGCCTCTTACCGTTCCCTGGAACGCTATCTTACGAGCCCTGACGACCTCTATATCCTTCCGAGAAGTGTGTCGGAAGTTCGAAGTATCCTGTGGGTCCCATTGGCCACTTACTCCCACGCTGGCAAATCCTGACAGTTTCCTTCAGACGCAGGTATGCCTACGATGCCATTCATAATATCGTCTCGAGCAACAGCAACTCTATCAGGAGCAATGGCGGGTATTCTCGAGTTAGTCCTCCCCCTCCGGTCGCTAAGGGATATGCTCAGTCATGCTTACTCGCCTTCCCTCAGATCTGCAACATTGCGGAAACATCTATCAACAACGTCCTCTCTATCGAGCGAAACGCGGAGCTCTTGTTAGCCGTTCACACACCGCCGGCCGCAAGACCAGAAACTCCTACTGCGTCAGAGAGGAATACACACGAGACACCGTGGTTTATTCGCACTGCTTAACCACGTTCTCGTCTCAGCTTTTTCACTGCAATGCCGCTCCTTTTTGCTATTCGTCACTTACCAACCAATTGTATCAGTTTTTTTTTTTCACGCGTCGAGTAATGTACTTTTTTCTGGGTTCTATGTCGTGTAATTTCTATGTAACATCGTACTTTGGGGCTCCCTTATAGACAATGGCTCCCACACTTTTCTGAATGCATCTGTAGCGTTTCTTTGTGGTAGCATCGTCCCAAGCACAGTAGAACCCAAACTAAGCAAAGTGGCGCAGCAGAGAAACGTGCGCCTGTCTGCAGTGCAGAGCTTGCTTCATCACACATTCGTTCATCTTACGAAAGTTCCATGTTGCAGCTGCTGAGCCTAATCTCCGTCCAGTAGCTTCCTTTCTATCTTGGATTTTGTCTACCTGGAACATGTATCGACCTGGCTTGCTTCTCACAGCACTTGCCAGCGGTGTGCTCGCGTCAGAGACCCAAGTGCCCTTCGTCCAACCTCTACAACAGCAACAGCCTTCCGATTCCACTGCATTTTCTGCCAAGGAATTGAACGGGCGATTTTTACACGTCACGGATTTACATCCCGATGTTTGTCGCTTTTCTCCTTGGAGTGGTGGAAAAGAAACGCTGACTTCGGCTTTGGCTGTAGGCCTACTACCTTCCTGACACCGCGGAATCCAATGCCTGCCATCGACCACGCAACAAGAAAACGGACAAGAATATTGCTGGTCCATTTGGACTACCTTACTCGTAAGCCGCAGTCTCCACTTGGGGTCCACGATTTTGATGCCACCCTTTCTCACTCTCAAGGGAATGCGACTCACCGCTCTCACTGACCAATGTAAGTGCGAAACGTCTTAAGAGCGAACCTCCGCTCTGTTAGGATCTGAGAAACCAATTGACGCTTTCCTAAAAGTATACTTTGGATCACATTGGCAAGAAATGGACCAAAAACATCGACTTTGTCATCTGGACGGTAAGCGCCAGCTCTAGCTTTCGCAACTTTCCCTTTCTACAGGGTTTGAACTTTAATTTTCAAGGGGGACAATGTACGTCATGACAATGACCGTAAGTTGCCGCGAACGCAAGACGAAATTTATGCGTTGAATCGTGTAAGGACCTAACCCGATTGGAAGATTGCCAGAGCCTTTCAGCTTATTCATGATTTTTAGGCGGTTGCAAAGCGGATGGATGAACTCTTCCTCAGTCAAGGTATCCCCGTGGTTCCAAGTTTGGGTACGTTATCATTTTTCGCTATGTGGCGCCGGAACTTGACATCGATCTGTAGGGAATAATGATATTTGGCGTATGTGAATTCTCTTACTGTCTAGCGTTGAATCTTGGATCTATGACAATGATTGTCTAGCCCACGTGAGTACGAGCCGTCTTCTGTGCTTCGCTCAAAAGAACTAACTCTCATATTTCAAGAATATTCTCACACCAGGACCAAACGGCATAACCAATGAATTTTCCAAGTTCGCTTTTCCTTTCACTTTCTACGTCTTCTCTCTTGGACTAACATTCATCCCAGCATTTGGCACAAGTTTATTCCGTTCCACCAACTGCAGGTTTTCCAACGTGTATGCACCCCACCCAAACTCACGCAATACAAAGCTGACCTATTGTCTCGCAGGGAGCATATTATTCTGTCGAAGTGATTCCGAACTGTGAGCCAAAGTTCTGTCATTCAAGACATTCAATTTACTCTTTTGTATAGCTCTGGCTGTTGTCAGCCTTAACACGCTCTACTTTTATGACAACAACAAAGGTCGATTTTTTTTTTCTACTCGTCTCCGCAAGAGCTCAATAAGAACTTTTTGTAGCTGTGGAAGGATGCCCTTACTTGGACCCTCTGGATCCAGGCAATCTTGAACTCGATTGGCTAGATGTACAGCTGGAGTTGTATCGTTCACGGGGTATGAAGGTGTATAGGCTTTATTTTTGACTTGCCTACACACTTACTTAAACAATTTAGGTTTATCTGACTGGACATGTTCCGCCTAGCCCGGGGAATTATTGGCCTCAATGTGTCCGACTCTTTCCTTGTTATTCTTGTTTTGATGGTTAACGACATTTTCAGTATACACGATATGTTGACCTTGCCCTGCGCTTCCAAGACACCATTGTTGGTCACCTCTATGGTCACATGAATGACGACTTTGTTGGCCCCTTCTTCTCTTTGACCGAACTTTCCAATTGATTGATACTTTAGTTTTTCTTCCTCGACTCCGAAGATTTGGAGATTCCCAAAAAGGTCGAAAGCGAAGGTCACAAAGGCCTTTTCAACGCTTTAATGACCGATTTTGGGAACCTCAGCAAGAAGTCAAATCGATACGCTGTCGTCAACGTCTCTCCATCGGTCGTGCCTAACCCTTACATCCCCACCTTCCGTATCTTTTCGTACAATTCGACGGGCCCAGCGACAGACGTTGTTAATTCGATTGGCCGGAACCATGGACACAAAAAGGGGGGTGGAGATAAAGAAAAACGGTGCAGGGAAGACGAATACAAGGATACTTGGAAGTGCCATCTTAAGAACAGCACTTGGCATAACTCGGAGCAAGGCAGTCCGTCTCGGAACAATGAGCTGTTTACACCGCTTGGTTATGCGCAGGTGAGTACTTAGGATTGTCGTGGGTCTCAAGCTCATTGGTGCCCAATCCAAACAGTACCACCTTCCAGGCCTAGACTATATTCGGAAGCGTCGTCCGCCAAAGTATAAACTAGAGTACCTCACTTACCAGCTGGAGCTACTTCATCCCCTGAACGCCAATGACACGGCGTTCGTATATCCTGTACCGATTCAGGAGCTGCCCAAATCACTACGAGCGCCAATGAACGCGACGACTACAAGCAAGTTTGCACCATACGGGCTCAAGGACTTGACAATTCCGTCATGGTTGGGGTTGGGAAGGCGACTTGGAGACGAAGGAGAAAAGAAACTGCGGAAGAAGTTCAAGAGTTTCATGCGGGTCAAGAAGAAGGGGAAGAAATCAAAGTCAAAGTAGTAATCACTAATACACTTTCTGCAATCGACGGAGTAAACAGGAGGATAGTTTGATGGTGTAAAAATGACACTGCCTGGCAGGCCTTAATAGCAGAGTGCAGTGGACTGTACCCGGATAGTAACTTCTTCTGTTTCCCTGGCGACCCCTGCCCAGTTGCACACGCTGCGCGCCTCACGCTGTTTGTTTGTGACCTCGAGTGTGTTGTTTTGGACAGTGCCGGTTTTTCGTGAGCGACCGTGAGCTCCGCCTTGTTCCTTCGTTCTGTTGAGTGGCTGGCCACACATCCTCTCTTCTTCTCCCATGGCCACCATGATGAGCCCCGCTCCATTCGCTCCGCCTCATTCTCATTCTCGCTCTAACTCGGTCTCTTCTCACTCTTCGTCGCGGCCCACTTCCTCCCATGGCCCCTACGATTTGGGACCAGACTCCCTCTATCACTCCGATCCCTATGGTCTTGGCCCACAGGACACTGTATGTCCTTTTTTCTGATCTATGTGTTCACAAAACTCAATTATATTCGGCCATTTCCTTCAGACTTCTAACCATCTCAAGAGCCAGATGAGAGCTAGTCAGATCCGAGCAGCAAGAGCAGCAGCATCCCCTTATCCTAGAGACACTGATTCCGTGCATTCGTCGTCGAGTGAGGCAGAAGATATGGCCTTGTTTATGCAGCCGTCTCAGCAATCTGGAGCTTCGGAGTACCATACTATCTATCCTCAACAAGCCCAGCCGCTCCTGCATGACCAAGGTCCCCCTGTTCATCCAGCTGGTCAATTTGGTCGCATGTCCCTCTCCCCCGATGCTGCCCTCGAGAAACTTGCAGGCAATGTCCGCGCTGCCACCACTACTTCTGCTTCGGATCGTGCAAAACAAATCTTTGTCCAGGCCTGGTAAGCACCGGAAATTTGAATACACGATGGCCACAGCGTCCGTACTAATTTCACTTGTTCGTTTTTTTCCTTAGGCTGACTGCGAACTACGCCCCCTATCCCGATGGGAATGTCCCTAGACAGGGACTTTACTTCTCTTACCGTCGAGTCTGCGACACGTATGGCATCCCACACATCAACACAGCGACCCTCGGAAAAGCAATCCGCCTGTGTTTTCCCACCATCAAAACTCGACGCTTAGGTGTCCGCGGCAATTCCAAATATCATTGTACGTAGTTTTCCGATTGACGCACGCCACCTGTTCCCTTCAACTGAATTGCTGATCCCTTTCTTCCCCCGCAACAGACTGTGGAATCCGTCCTGCAACGTCCCAGGAGGCGGAATGGCTTCAAGATTATATTCAAAAGTCCAACAACAACGCTGCCCAAAATTCCATCAACGCTCAGCGAGCGGCTCAAGAGCAGTCAGAAGCAAAAGGAGATGACAAGTCGGACGATGAAGACGACGAGGACTCTGAAGGACACCATTCTGTAGCCAGCTCCAAACGCAACTCACTTGTCGTTCCCACCGACACGAAGGGCCCCACTTTTGCACCTGATCTCAGCGACAAGACGCCAACGGCAGCCACCACCCTATCCCACCAAGCCGCTCAAAGACCTCATAATGCATTTCCCCCTCAAGCGTCCATTCGTCGCCATCCAGGACAAGACCAGGGAATTCCACCCGGCGTGGTCCCCTCCTCACAACAGTCTCCTGTAGGAGGCAGTAATATGGGCGGATATGGTATGCCCCCTCAGCACGGCATGGCCTCCGTGCGCCAGCTTCCCCATTTCCCTTCTATTGACGATGCGGTCGGAGCTGGAAGTACGTCTGCGCAGAGTATCGCTGCGAGAGAGGTGTGGGGTTGGTTCACAGATCATTTGGACACGCTTTTGCAGAGCGTGAATAGCTTCCAGTTTGATAACTTTGAGATGAATTTGAGAGCGTTTTGGACGTCTTTAAGTGGGAATCATCGGGAGGTGGTGCATGCTCCTGCTATTGCTGGGATTATGGCCAAGGCAGATGCTATTGTGTATGATGTACGTCTTTCCTCTTGCTCACTGCTGGTTTTTTTCAATAATGTTTTTTTTTAGGAAATTCTTGAAATTCTTCGTTCACAAATGCTTGTTACCATCCCCGCCCATACGCTCACAAGTCTACGTCATCTGGCTAACAAGATGGAGAAGATCTTGCTTGTCGCTTTGGAACACTATGGCAATACTTTCGTCGAACCCAAAGTTGAATTGGGTGCTCGCTTTGGTCACCTCGTTTGTATGTCAAGCAATCCTACTGTTTCTTATTCTTACACTCAACCACTTCACTTTCAGTGCGCTTCTTGGATATCTATCAAGTGACTCAAGCGCTGACGGCTGTACTCACAAATCGAAAACAGCTCGATGAGATGCGCCGTTCTTGGTCTAAAGTTGACTTTGAATCTGTTCGGAATCAGTCTGCGTTGGTTTGTAATTGCCGCCACGAAGACTTAGTTCATCTCCTGGAGTTCGAGTTTGTTCAGCTCATGGACACCGTTGCGCAGACGACGGAGCCTGTTCGTGAAGTCATGGCATGGGCAGACAAATGCTGTGAAAGGCTCATGGGAGGAAGTCGGGGGCATGGGCCGGACGATAGGAACACGATGAGTTCCAGGAGTGTTCTAATTCGGTGGGGCTATGTTACGAGTCAGGTCATGAGAGATTTAGTGAGTGCTCATGATTGTAAAGGAAAACTTGAAAAGCTCATCAACTCCTTTAGACTATCCGAAGTGACCCCGCCTTTGGCGCTTTCCAGATTTTCAAGCTATTCCTTGAGTATGTATATCATAGCATCGTTTTTCGTGAAGTTGACCAGTCTTTTAGTGATTGGATTGCCGTCAATGTCCTACGGGCAGTAGCCCTCTCAACCAACTCGGTCGCAGCGTCTGTTCAGCCAATGATGCAACAAACGCAGCAACAAATCTACCCATCTGCTTCACCGATGGCCGGTCAAGAAACCTTCCACGCCGCCACTCAACCCCAACCCACTTTGGCACACACACCGACCACATCGAGCATGCTCGCTGCTCTTCAAAACGACACCTTTGGCGCCGCCCTTGATCCGACTACTGCATTCGCTGGCGACAATTACAATTCCCTCTCATCGTATATGGATGCGACAGGTACTCCAGACGACGGTTTGTCTGTTCACCAGCCTCCTCTATCCTTCACCGATTTTGGCGCAAGCGGGGCATTTGATGTATCAGCCTTCACACCTGAAGACCTTGGCATGAGCACAGCGCCTACACCCGCTGGTGGACCAGATCTTGGGGATGTTCCTGGCAGTTCTGTTGATGTTGACAGAAGCAAGGTCAATGCCTCACCCGTATGAGAGTATTTGTCGGATTTTTTCTTCCATTCTCTTTTGGGCCTGAGGGATTTTTTCATTCTTTTCCTTTTTATTTTCCACCCTATTCCGTATGATTCGGCTCGGCCTCGACTCCCTTTTTCTTTGTTCTGCAAATTTATCTACTGAACCTCCAAGTTAGTACCAACACTCACTCACTCCTTGCTTTGTTTTCCTTTCCTCTTTCTCCTCGCCAACACCAAACCCACCTGTATTCCTACCAACCTTTTTTTGCTCGCTTTCCTCAACCCGCCTACCAAACCGAATATCGCGACTCAACCCAAACTTTACTTTCTTACTTAATATTGTATTCCTTGTCCTTCCCGTGGCTTCCACCTTCCCTCTTACAGATATCAAAGTATTACCTCTCTTCACTTCAAGCTACTTTATGTTGTGCTTGATTTCAGATATACAATCCTCGGTACCTCCTGGCCTGCCCTCCTCTTCTTTATGATAGATTGGGAGTGCGGTTTATACGTGGTCGGATTCTCGATAGATACCAAACCATTCAAATGCAAACGCATGAAATTTGCAGTTTGAAACAAGTTCAATGATCGTGAAGTAAAAATTGAAGTTCAATTGAATTTTAACAAATCGTCGAGGCAACAAACGCTAAGCCTGTATAGCATAACCACAAGATGAATAAAGAGTTCCTCAAATTTCCATGCCCTAGTTTGAGAAGCTTCGCGAAGAGAACAGATCGCAGCTCTTGCTTGGAACCATGATCCCACATCCTTGAACTTCGATCGTCCAGCCCAAACCGACCCCTCTGTGTTTTTATCAAGCAAGGCAGGCTAAAATGTCCCAAATGCTTCCACCAGAGATTTGGATGAATATCTACAACTATCTCGTTTTCTTGTGTGCTCGACGGAGCGAGCTAGTGTCCTACATGCTCATTCACCAGCTCGCATATCATTGGTGAATATTCTTCCTCATTAGAATTTGCTTCAACTAATCAATCTGAGCATCCAACCTCGCCTATTTGAAACGCTCATTCAATTCAAGAGCAATACGCTTGAGCCTTTTCCTCTCGGCGTTCTCTTTCGCCTTCCACGGTCAAACCAAAAGGAATGCATTAAACGAGTCTTCATTGGAGATTCCCCACGCCTTGCTGATGGCATGCGAGCTCTCGATCTAGGGGTGGAAAGCATCGAACGCCTAAGGTGTGCACTCTCGCCAAAAGCGGATTTACTGTCGACCATCTCTGCTCTCAAAAT
Source organism: Flagelloscypha sp. PMI_526 (assembly GCA_021399455.1). Lineage (NCBI taxonomy): Eukaryota > Fungi > Basidiomycota > Agaricomycetes > Agaricales > Niaceae > Flagelloscypha > Flagelloscypha sp. PMI_526. The sequence goes on from JAJTUO010000164.1 coordinate 12,776, forward strand.
ATGACATGGTTGGAAGCTCCTGTCCAAATAGTTGCAGCTGTGCAGAAATGTGCTGCCACATTGGCTCCGGTTCAGTGGCAGAAAACTCTTAATACTTTGCTCATAATTTACCTCGGAGATAACTTCAATAGCGAGCCAACAGACTATCCAACCTTCGACGCAGCCCTGCAGAGCCTCGATCTTACCTAGCTACCAGGGCTTCGCCAGCTTGTCATCTTCGACTGGATGGATGACATTGAGACACGGAACCACATTCTTGGACTCCTCCAAAAATGCCCTTCCGCTGAACTCATAATCCTGGTCTCAGACGATTATCTCACCATCGACTATGGGCATAGGATTTTGCCTACTGACGACAAAAGATTAGTTTACTACCTTACTTCCACTCGCCTTAATGATCGCGCTCTAGAGGCTTCGTGGACGTCTTTGCGCGAAAGAGCTTTCTATGTTCTGCATCGTCGGCTGCCTTATATCTATAGAGACAACCCATTTGATGATTGGGGTGAGATCACTTATTGTAAGGGCATGCACATTTGGCAGTGGGCACGGGCGGCTCAGAAAGGAGGCAAGAATATTTGCGCGAGGCCTATGAAACCAGTCGAAGAATAGGGAGCAAGGAAAAAGAAGGTTGCTGTACGAAGTAAAAACGGAATGTCGTAATAGTTCCTGTATATATTGAGCCAAAAACATTATTGTATGAAGTCTTGATTATGATAAAACTCGTCGTCAAGTCTGGTAGAATCCGGCTCGAATCGAACGAGCAGCCTTGTAACGTTTAGATATTCATTCCGGTGCTTGGCAAAGGCCTCTGCCAGCGCAAGCCTAACATCTAGCAGGCGAAGTGATTCCATAGAAGAACTACCCGTGGCCACCGTCGTCAAGGGCGTCAAAAAGGGTTCTTGTCTCATTGTGGATCGGGAAAGGTTGGCCACTCGGGTTGAACTGGTTGGGCTTACTATTGTTATTTACTTCGTTCAAGAGTGGGATATATTAAGCGGGAATAATAGGAGCGAGAAAAGTACTATACAAGCATTCAGAGTTCTTGGTGGCGGGAATTCCTTTTCAGCCCTCTGGAATTCTTCATGAAATATAAACTAGCAAATGCAAATGCGATTGAGACTGTAGAAAGAAAAACAAAAGGACAGTTGAGTGGTGATGATGTATGCTTGATACGAGGTTTTTCCAGCCTTTTCCCCTTCCCTTGGATCAAATCCAAATACCGTTTCCTCAGGTCACTCATGATTCAACCACAGTCTCAAGCTTCTCATCCACAACATCAGCGGGGACACCAGCAGAAGGAATATCATCGTTGGTAGCTGGGGTGGGGGCCGGTTCTGCAGGATGTTCGCCATTGCCATTTGGCGGTAGGATGTCAGAGGATTCCTTCATGAGACGAGCAATCGCAGCGTCGGCTTTCGCGATGTTCTCAGCTGTAGCACGAGCCTGATTAGCTTCATACCAAGCTTTCTTGGTTTTGAGATCCTCGATAACACGAGGAACATCGGCGCTAGATGCGGGCGGAGGGATGGAAAGGGATAGGAGGGCGGTGAGAGTGGCAAGGGGAACATTAAGTGCGGAGTCAGAGCTAGAAGGCTCTTTCGGTTCTTTGGGCGCAGAAGGAGGAGGCTTGGAACCCTTTTGATTCTTTTGCTTCTTGGAGGCCACGAAATAGTTATCGTCGTCCTCGCCCTTCTTTTTCCGCACAATGACGCCTTCTGTAGGTGCCTCGACCTGCCGAATATCGAGCTTGGAAACACCAGCTAGCTCAGCCTTTTCTGCCGGAGCAGTGTTAAGCTTAACAGCTCCAGTAGTTTTCCCAGAGAAAGAGTCGATGAGGGTTTGACAGTCCTCGATGTAGGCTTGGTAGGCCGGAATCTCAGCTTCCTCACGAAGGCGGGTAGCCTCCTCCTTCTTTTTCTCAGCTTCGTCGGCAGCACGCTGAGCACGGGCACGCTCGGCACGTCGACTGCGCTCTTCGTTCACTTTGGTCCAGTAACGGTCGTTCTGTTCCCGGAAGGCGGCAGATCCCGCACGTTTCTTGTTGTAAAGTTCATTGAGCTGGGCTTGAATACCATCACGCTCAGAGAAGAGCTGAGAGCGGCCAGCGTAAGCCTCGTCCTCTTCCTTCTTCAAAGCGTCAAGCTCCTCTTTGATCTTGGTGTATTTTTCAGACGCCGCTTTAGCCTCGGGGTCATCAAGCTGCTTCTTGAGCTCGTCAAGAGTGCGCTTATCTGCTTCGATGGCTTCTTGATCCCTCTGGAAACCTTCGACAGTTTTTCGGGTGCGCTTCGTCTGGGTGATTTCTTGTAGTGCACGTTTTTCGTCAGCGAGTTTCATGCTTCCAGATTCAACCTGACTTTCAAGGTGGCTGTTGACATGGAATTAGTAAAGGAGAGGAGGGAAGGATCAAATGAAAGTGCGGTAAACCTACCGGATGTGGTTGTCCACGTCGGCCACGGTTTTAAAGGGAGTCTTGCCCCTAGCAGTGTTCAAAGCCGTTTTCTACAGGGAATCCGCTTCAAAAAATGAAGGTCAAAGGATAATAAAAGAGGACACATACTTTTTGCTCCATACTTGCCCTAACAGACTGAAGTTGTTCGTGAATCTTGTCCCGGCCTCTTTTCATGGCACCTTGGTCGCCCTTGAGATCATTAAGTTCTTTCTTCAAAACTTCTCTTCTCTCTTTCCCAGGGCCATTTTTGGTAGCCAGTGAAATCTTGTCCCGAACAGCGTTCTGTCGTGGTGGGGGACAGTGTGAGCTTTTTGGTTGCAGTGATGATACAGTCGGGATGTACGCACAAGTTTTGTTTGAAGGGTATCTATTTCTGACTTGAGCTGGTCTTGCTCAGAATCGAATGCCTTTTTGTCAGGTTTGGAGGTAGTTTGGGGTATAGCGTCCGTTGCCGCAGAAGATACAGGTGTAGTGGTGCCATTGGTAGAAGCAGGCGTGGATTTTGCAGGCTGCTTAGCAGTAGTTTCTTTCTTGGTAGACTTGGGAGGCATGGTAGAGACAGGCGGAAAGAAAATTCAACGAGGAAGAGGGAGTGGTGGCAAAAGGCAAGGTTCACGAAATATTTCTGATGCCCGAAGTTACAATTATGTACATACTTACAGGAATTCAGAAAACTATGGCAGTATCTAGCTTTGTGACCTCTTTTATACACTCTTCATACAGCTCTTTATAATCATCGTCAGCGCCGTCCTTCGACACCTTCTTCTTCATGCTGGGGCAAACCATCACGCAGCTAGTCGGACGTTTCGTTTGCGAGGCAGCTCCCAGCTCTTCCTTTGAAGCGACAAAGATATATGGTACCTGGGCTTCTTCACTGAGAACAGGAAGATGGGAAATGATGTCCATGGGTGTAATGTCGGCAGCGAGGATGAGGAGTCTAAACGCTCGAGTAAATTCGGACTTCCAATCGAGGATCTCACTTTACTCACCCTTTCTCTCCCTTTCGGATACCCTTAACAACCTCTTTGACGCCTCGTTTTACCTGACGTACTTTCGAGGCTGGATATAGAATGAGCAACAGTCCAAGCTTGCGTCGAAACAAAAAGTTCATGCCTTTTTTGATCGTTCTGTGCAGCTTTTTAACAAGCTTCCTTTGGGCAAGAGGATGGGCAAGTGGCGATAATTCTTCCACAGGAATTTGAATTTCCTTCTCTTCAGCTTTCGGCTCCTTTTTCACCTTCTTGGCCACCTAAGAAGGTAGATGAGGAGTCAGTCGAAGCACATAACCTAAAACAGAGCACAAACAGGTTCTGCAGCACCATCATCGAGCTCCGCGTCTTCAGTCTTTCTTTTTTTGTCTTTCTTGTCGCTTTTTCCCATGCTAGAATGTGGGCAAGTGAACGCAGAGAGAATAGTCGACGACCGGGATGGTGGTCGGGTCCAATCAACTTTGTCTAGGGTCTGCCATCTCAAGGCTGAAAGCAGCTACGCTCTCAAGTGCGACAGTTAGAAAGACTCTGTTACGCCCTGGATCTTGGTCCAATTCTCGCTCACCCGCAAATTTTAAATGATCTAACCCCTTGGATAACAAGCTAGCCTTGTTTCCATTGAAATGAAGACTCTTGCCGCGATCCAACATTGAGAATTTGGATGTTTCTTTGTATCTCTGGCTCTCTTCCGAATCTATCATTGGGTCTTTTCGAAATATATAGAGCGATTCCGCGCCATTTAGAACACTATTAACTCGTATCTTTGTCTTTTCCAGAAGTCATCTGCTCAAAAGCAGCGACAATAGCATCACTCTTCGGTCGTTCCAGAGGATCTTGTGCCCAACATCTTCCAATTAGTTGCCACAGTTCATTCGTCATGTGTGCTGATGCTGGTTTGGGAGGCCGTTGCCCCTGTATAACCGCCAACATGGCAGGCGCATCGTCCATTTCTGGAAACGGAGGCCTTCCAGTGATAACCTTCTCTCATGATCAGGTATCATAGCGCCAAGGAGTGAACGTGACATACCTCTAGCATTGTACACGCGAAAGCGTAAACATCCCGCGGGGCTGACTTGATTCCACTTGCGTCAGTGTTCAGCTTGCTGTAATCAAATAGCTCAGGCGCCATCCATCGCATTGTTCCCTTGGTTGAGCGAGTTGCTGTTGCAAACCCGACTGTGGCAGTCTTTGTGGAAATTAGAGCCGCAATACCGAAGTCTGCAAGGTAGCATTGGTAATTTTCATCTATGAGGACATTTGCCTGACATATTACATGAGGTGAGTTCGTTAGGATAATTATGAATGGAGTCTACATACAGCTTTTACGTCTCCGTGACAAATGTGTGTGGAATGAAGATACTGTAAACCCTTTGCTACTTGAGACAGCTGAAGAATTAAAGTCAGCGCATGTGAAACAAATTTGCATCTTGTGAACGAACCAGTGATATCCGATCTTGGTCAGGGTTTTCTTTCAAAAAGGCGACAAGGTTGCCATTGGCAATAAAAGGTGAAACAAAGCACGTTTCCCCAGGGAATACAGTTTGGCTAATGCCAAGAAAAGGAAGAACGTTGGGGTGCCGTAGATGCCGCCAGATAATTGCTTCATTCAAAAACTCCTTCAAAATCCTGTGAATAAAAAGAGACAATGGGGTTTCTTCGCAATTATCTCACCTGGAGTATTTTCTCGCGTTCTGACACAACGAACACTCTCACACGTTTTAAGCAAACTTCTTGAGTTCCACAGCGGCCTCTGAAAATGTCCTGTTCCAATCAAGATAAGTCTACATGCACCAGTAAGAAAGCTGATCAACAAACCGCGTAGCCTCCTCCTGCCATTGGATGGTCTCCTTCTCGGGCGACGTCTTGAAGATAAAACGTTTGTGGGAGAACAGATTGTCCAAAATGTAAAGCGATTTTCTTAATGAGCCGATGAAATCGTCGCTGGTGTTTTGAGCTCCACTCATTCATTCTAAGCACCTATGAGCCTAATGAGGCTTGGTTCCAGTAAAAATCCCAGGATAAAAGCACTCACATAATCCAAAAGGATCATCATTGACCGTGCTTCACATGGAGAAATCGTCTCAATGAGACTATAATCAAGACCTTGACCAGCAGTCACAGACTGAAGAAGGGTCACAGAGGAGAAGACACCAAAGATCCAAGGTTGCTCATGCAGAGGTAGAACCTCAACAGTCTTCGCTGAATATACCGCAATAGCCTCCATTGCTTCTCTTTCCCCAAGCCCATCATTGAGACCACACCATTCAATACGATACCAGGGGGTGAGTGTTTTATTTAATTCGACAAGTTCATCTGGATGGGCCAAATGTCGACAAAGCTCAACGAGAGGATCAAGAGTTAGCCTGAGCCGAAGTGAGAACTTAGCGGATTATTCTAGAGGACAGAAACTTGCCGTATTTCTCCCTTACTTGTTTCACGCCACCGTGCAAGCACATAATCAGGCAAAGGAACACCTTGATTATGTGCAATTTCTGGATCAATCTCCAGAAGGACGTCTAGCCTTCGCTTATCCTCAAGCTGAGATAAAAATAATCGGTTCTTAGCTAGCTGTGGACTGCGTTCTACGCGAAATGAAGGAGGGCAGTACTCGCTGACAAGGAAGTCCACGAAGGATTGATGGAAAATTTTGGGATTATCCTCATCACAAAGGACGACCTGAAGAGCCAGACAAATTTCGTGCACCTCGATTTCATCAAGGGACAAAAGGCGACTCAAAGCCAAGTGTGAGAGAGGTGTCGGTAAGGAATCCTGAGTGGAAATGATCGCACTCGTGACTAATTTGAATGATGGAGGAATAGGCGAGCCCGGGAAGACATGCTCAAGAATGGACACATAAATGCGAGTCAAATCTCCTTCAATCGCAAGTGAGCCACTACGCACTTGAGAGACAATCGAAGAAAGTGCAGTCGGCCTATTTTCCACTTTATTAACGATAGTTTTGGCCCAGATGAAGAGCCCAGCAGCACTCGAAGTAAGAAGACGGATGTCACTTTCTGATGGCCAAGCCCGTGAAAGACCTTTAAAACGACCTGCGATTCTTGAGAAGTGTGACTTAAAATAAACGTAAACATCTTCATCAGTCTCAGTAGAGCGCCTCGCTCCAGAGTCAAGAGTGAAATTGGCGGAAGATTTTAAGAGAGTGGATAGGTCACCTTGCCCACGGGTGGTGATGAATAGTCGACAATGGGTTGGAAGTCCTCTCCAGAATTCCAAAGATCTGAGCATCTCGCTACGAACACTGCTATTCAGCTCAGCTCCCCCGAACTGGTCCAATGCGTCGACAACGACGACAATAGGACGGTCTGCTGGCACGGACAACAACGGCCGACGAATGGTAATGTCGAAAAGGTCTTCAATAGACAATGAAGATGGATCAGAAAGTTGGTCCTCCATTAACAACGCAAATGTCTCAGCAGCAGCTGGATATTTCTGTATGAGCTTCAGTGCAATCAGGCACCAAAGGTCACGAGGATTATGCTGAATAAACTGCTCTCTCCGACAGAAGAAATGAGCACCAAGGATATCTTGCTCAATGAGCTCTCGAACAAGGGAAGTTGTTAGTGTAGATTTGCCGGTTCCGGGATGTCCACGTAAAGTCGCAACATTGGGGGCTTTTGGGTCTTGGACCCAGTGATGAATGCGCTTTAAGAGACCCTCTCGAGTGCCTGGCAAGCACGGACTGTGCTCACGTCCAAAATCGCGACTCCGAGGTCCATTTGAAAGCACGGAGCGAATCTTTTCCATGTTAACTTCAGGACGACTTGAAATGTAATTTTTTGAGGTCTCTCCTGTCAGTGGAGTTCGCTCAGGAGCTTAAGAAAAGTTAAGTTCAAGCAAAATATCTGAAAAGAGTCGGAGACGAACTGGATATACTCCTACTTAACGTTACTTTCGATCTTTGAAGTTCGAAAAGCGGAAGATTCGAAATTTGGAGTTTGGGATTCTGCGAACTGTCTCGATGAACCTGCCGTGACTGCTGTAGTATGACAGGAGGGGGAGACCAAGAATGATGCTCTTGGGCAGTAACAAGGACCAGATTCTGGTCAAAAAATGTGGTGTCCTGCTCTGGAGTAAGGGGCGACTCGAGCTGCCGACTAACGGGTGGGTTCAAAACCAACTCATTTCCAGATGATGGAGTGTCGTACGGCAACGCAATATCTGTAAGGCTCTGCTTCTTTTTTGGGCCTCGCGAACCTCCTTGGTCTGATAGCATGATGCTTCCAGCAAAGCTGGGTCCCTCATCTGCGCCCATAAAAGAATTCGGGGAGATGAGAGCGAAGTCTTCGGTTTCACGTTCCCCAAGACGACGCCCTTTTTCATCGCCATTATTCTGTTCAATCACGATATTCCATCCTTTCATCTTCTGAGAACCTCGTAGAAACTGATAGAAAAACTGCTCCGCAATAGTGTTTGTTGTAGAATCCAGGTGAACACGATGAGCTGAAGACCTTTCGAGGTTATTGATATGGGCATCAACGTTTTCTTCATCAGTGCGCATAAAATCAAGAGTGTCTGCCATAGAATTCGAAGGATGCCCAGGCTCGCGCTCTACGACTTTCCCATCTGTGAGCTTGGATAATACCTCTAACCTGCCCTTATTCTTTGCGCGGCGTTTTCGTGTCAAGCTTCGGGTCAATGTTGGTTGTTCTGGACTGGAAGGTTGCGATAGGGAGATATCGACGTTAAGGGGGGGAGAGGGTATCAGGTCGTCTACTCTGAGAGTTCGTATTGGACGAGATCTGACAACGGGATTGGCAAACCTAGGAAATTAAGAAAATAAGTAGCCAGGAAGCGGGGAGGCAATACCAATTACATACTCGTCTTTCAAAGATTCGTCCAGATGCTCATTTGGCGGCCCAGAGTTCTTACGCGTATTCGAGTTTTGACGGGAACGGGAACGGGAGCGAGAATAAGGCCGCATTCTCTTCTTCCTGGCGGCTGTCCCTAGGTCTGGGACCACGGAAACATGGTCTGTATCAATATCTGCATCGGCATTACCTTCTACTGTAACTGTATGCTCTTCTGGATTGGAAAGACGTGTATTCGAGTTTCGAAGGGAGCGAGAGCGAAAGTGAGGCCGCTTTCTCCTCTTGTTCGTGGTTGCTTCCAGTTCTGGGGTCACTGATACAAAGTCCGTATCAATATCTGCCTCAGCATCGCCTTCACCTTCAACTTCAAATGACGGCTGTAGTTCCTCCACTGGCTGTTGGGGCAGCTGGGTAGCAACATCAGATGTGAATTCATCAGGAGATATCCTGGAAGGAGATGAGTATTTCCGCGTTCTAAAGCCTGGACGGCCCTTGCGAGACTGATTATTTGTGACGCTCGCAGACGGCCCTACCCCATTATCATCTACATCCCAAGCATTATTAAAAAAAGGTTTTTCATGACCTTTCACGCTATGCAGCTCAAGGAGCTGTGTGGAAGGTGATGAACCTATGGATGGCGACGGGTGGGGTTCAGTATCTGAACTAGTGCCGGCGTCCATAGAAGGATGTCGTCCGCCTTTCACGCGTGTAAGTGAGACTGCTCGATTACTCGTTACCCCAGAATCTAATAGAAACGATATTAATTTAATACGGCTCTTGACTAACTGTACGACCAACCTCTTTTAACGTGTTCCATCGTAGCCTTGGTCAAGTGACCTAGATCTCGTAGCTCTTGGAAGAACAATCGAAGTCTGTCAAACTAGAAATATTTGGAGTGTTTGGAAATTGTACGGTCTAATAGACCAAACAGAGCTAGGTAGGCCGTGATGTCTTGGTTGGAGCAGTCAAGTGCGGATTAACATTAGACGCCTACGCCAAGGCGGCTCAAAATGCCCTTCCACATTTTTGGTGGTAAAAAAGCACCTCAAAGGGTCTTGCAGGCACTAGTAAGTAAATGGGCAAATGAAATTAATTTCACTAGGGACATCAGATGTTCACCTAAATTTCTTAAGTTGAAGTCCACCTTCGCTCGGACGCCCAAGAACGACGACTTCACGTCTCCACAAATCAAGTATAAAAATATTGTAGGACGACAGAGGATCAGCAGGACAAGAGTGTTTTCAAGATCACGGTATTCCGCTCAAGCTCTACACTGCAAATCTACTTCACATTGAAGATTATTAATCAAGCGGTGGAACCATTTCTGTGAACAATCATCTGCTCGAAAGTGGTTACAATATCGTCACTCTTGGGCCTCTCCAGAGGATCTTGCGCCCAGCATCTTCCAGTTAGTAGCCACAATTCATCTGTCATGTGCGCTGATACTGGTCGAGGAGGCCGTTGCCCATTCATTACTGCAAACATGGCAGGAGCATCATCCATCTCTGGGAATGGAGGTTTTCCAGTAACAATCTTTTCAGACGTTCAAAACTAACTATGCTAGATGGTGAAATGGACCTCACCTCGAGCATCGTACATGCAAAAGCATAAATGTCCCGTGGAGCTGACTTGATTCCACTGGAGTCAGTGTTCAGCTTGGTAAAGTCGAACAGTTCAGGCGCCATCCATCGCATTGTTCCCTTGGTCGAACGGGTTGCGGTTGCAAAGCCGACTGTGGCAGTCTTAGTAGAGATTAGAGCAGCGATACCAAAATCTGCGAGATAACATTGATAGTTTTCATCAATAAGAACGTTTGCCTGAGAATTTCGAAACGAAGTTAACATATACTTAATGTCAAAACAACTTACAGCTTTGACGTCTCCGTGACAAATGTGGGTGGAATGAAGATAGTGTAAGCCTTTGGCTATTTGGGATAGCTTAAAAGATTAATGTCAAGGTTTGTAACACAAGTTTGCACCTTGTGAACTAACCAGAGGTAGCCGATCTTGGTGAGGGTTTTCTTTCAGAAAATCGGTAAGGTTTCCATTGGCAATGAAAGGTGAAACAAAGCATGTTTCCCCAGGAAACGCGGTCTGATTGATACCAAAAAAGGGGAGAATGTTGGGGTGTCGTAAGTACCTCCAAATGATTGCCTCATTTAAGAACTCCTTTATGGTAAGTTAAATAAAAAAGATTTTTGCTTCTGTACCATCGCCGTACCTGGAGTATCTTCTCGCGATCCGATCCTAGGAATAATCTTATCCTTTTCAAGCAAACAGCTTGGGTCCTATAAATTCCTCTGAAAATGTCCTGTTACAATCTAAATGAGTGGAGAAAAAAAGGGGAAGAAGCTGATGAGCTAACCGCGTAGCCCCCTCCTGCCATTGGATGCTCTCCATCTCGGGAGACACCTTCAAGACAAAATGTTTGTGGGAGGACAGATTGCCCAAACTGGAGAGCAATCCTCTTAATAAGCCGATGAAGCCGTCGCTGATGTTTCGAGCTTAGTTGTTCCATTCTAAGGACCTAATAGCCTCATAAGGTCAAGATTCAACAAAAATCCCAAAATACGAGCACTCACATAATCTAACAGAATCATCATTGATCTTGCTTCGCATTGGGACATCGTCTCAATGAGAGAATAATCTAAACCTTGGCCAGTGGTCACAGCCTGAAGAAGGGCTTGAGAGGAGAAAAGACCAGAGACCCAACGTTGCTCATGCAAGGGGAGAATTTCGAGCGTCTTCGAGGAATATACCGCCACAACTTCCATCGCTTCTCGTTTGCTAAGATCATCATTCATACCACACCACTCCAAGCGATACCATGGGATGAGGGTTTTGTTCAAGTAAGCGAACTCATCCTGATGTGACAAACTCCGACATTTTTCAATGAAGGGATCAGGAGATATCCTGTATTAAGTGAGGAAGAGTTGAACATAACCAAGGCGGTAAGCTTACCGTAATTCTCCCCCTCTTGTTGCGCACCACCTCGCAAGTACATAATCAGGTAACAAAAAGCCTTGACCATGTTTGACTTCTAGATCTATGTCCAAAAGAATAGTTGGCAATGGCCCATCCTCAAGTTGAGACAAGTTGTTTGCTAGTTTCCGACTACGCTCCACGCGAAACGATGGCGGACAGTCCTCGCTGACGAGAAAATCAATGAAGGATTGGTGAAAGAACATGAGACAATATTCATCCCGGAGAACAGCTCGAAGAGCCAGACAGACTTTGTGGATCTCAATCTCATCAAGAGATAAAATGTGGGTTAGAGTTGAACGAGAGAGAGGTGTGGGCAAGAATTCCTGAGCGGAAATGATTGCACTCGTGACTAATTTGAATGCTGGAGGAACATCCGAGGGGAACGCACTCTCAAGAATTGACACATAAAAACGAGTTAAGTCTCCCTTGATCGCGAGGGATCCATGGCGAACTTGAGATACAATTGAAGAAAGTTCACTGGGTCTATTTTTCACTTCCTGAATAAAAGCTTTGGCCCAAATGAAGAGTCCAGCAGCACTCGAAACCAGAAAGTCGAGATCACTTTCTGACCCGCTTATTCCAAAAGGGCTGTGAAAGATACCACCCGAGCGGTCAAGACACTCAAGAGGAACCATTCCCTGCTCGTTGTTCGCATTGACACACAGAGCCCATCCATCGTCATATTCATGGAGCACCTGGATGAGGTCACGAGAGGCAATGCTTAGCTCATCAGGAAGGGTGGGGGTGAATCTGGAAAGAACCAAGGCTGATTGTGGAAAGTTAGCCTGATAATAGCGACGAATATCAACGTCAGTCTCGGTTGAGCGCTTCACCCCAGTGTCAAGAGTGAAAATTGTAGGTGAATCCAAAATGATGGATAAGTCACGATGCCCACGTGTAGTGATGAATAGTCGACAATGGGGTGGAAATTCCCTCCAAAGTCTCAAAGATTCAAATAGTTCGTTTCGAATAGTGCCATTCGAGCCAATGCCATCGAACTCGTCCAATGCGTCGATAACGATAGCGATAGGATGATCCGCAGATACGGGCAGTAACAAGCGACGGATGATCGTCAAGTCGATAAGGTCTTCAATAGATGACGAAGATAAATCGAAAAGCCCGTCCTCCTCCATCAAAGCAAAAGATTCGGCAGTAGTGGGATATTTCTCAATGAGCTGAACCGCGATCATGTGCCAAAGATCACGAGGGTCGAGTGTAAAATGTTTCTCCCTTTGGCAGAAAAAATTTGCCCCAAGGATACCTTTTTCGTCAAGTCTTCGAACAAGAGACATTGCGATGGACGTTTTGCCAGTTCCTGGACACCCGCGTAAAATCGCAACATTGGGGGCGGCCAAGTCATAGACCCAATCATGAATGCTCTTTAAAAGTGTTGTACGCGTGCCAGGCAAGCATGGACTGTAATCACGTTTAATATCGTGCGTGAGGTGAATCTTTTGCTGCTCGTAAGCTAATAATAAGTTAAGCCTAACTTATGCAAAACTCCGAAATGCAGCGGGACGTACGATATGTAGTCATACTCGACGTCGCTTTTGAACTTTGAAGCTCAAAAGGCGGAAGACTCGAACTTTGTAGCCTGGGTTTCTGTAAACTAAGCTGTGGTGGACCAACTACATGGGGTAGAGGAAATAAATAATGAGGTTCCTCAGCCACACCGGGTTCTGAATTCTGGTTGGAAATCATAGTTTCCCTGTCTGGGATGTCAATGGGCTTGAGCTGGGAGCCAAGGGAGGCAGGGGAAGAGCTCGGTGGTAATTCAGAATTAAAAGGAGGAGGACCAGGGTGTGATAAAAAGTTCGTGAAGCTCTGCTTCTTTTTTAGACCTTTGGAGTCCCCGTTGTCTATGAGCGCCTTGTTAATGGCAAGCTGGGCTCCCTCACTTGCTCCCTCAAAAGAATCAGGGGAGATCATAGAGTCTTCTTCAAGTTCCCGAGGATGGTTCGATTCTTCGTCGTAGTCCTCTTCCCGACCGATCAAAATAACTTGTTGTTTTATATCTTCCCCGGCTGAGCATTGGGATGATATTTCTAAACTGTCAACTTTAGAGAGAGCAAATGGTGTCAGTTCCTGGGTGGGGAACGGAGCGGTAAATTTGGACGTAGGTTCAATAGAGGTTGTTTCTAGAGGTTGTGTAGGAGGCAATGAAGCTATAGACGTCGAAGAGTTGGATTCAGTTTCCCGACTTGCATTAAAATAAGCGGAAGGATGTCGCCATTTCTTTGTGCGCGGAAGGGAGAGAGCCAGAAGCCTCGCTACCTTAGAAACTAATCAAAACGATTTCAGTTTAACAACAGGTTCAAAGCTAGCTGTATAGCCGACCTTCATCGGCGCGTTCCATGGTAGTCGCAGTTGATAGCTTGGATTTAGCGGCCTGAAAGAAAGATAATGGTTTTACAGAGCTAGGCATAGTGGCCAGTTTTACACTGGCGCGACAAATGCTTTCCTTGTAGAGGTTAAAACAATGTTCTGTAGGCTGTGGTGGTGGTCGGGTGCAGAGAGAAGTTGGACGCCTTCGTCTATGCCTTGTAAATTGGTCTTTGCCCTTTTAAGTGCGAAGAACATTTTAAATAGGCTTGTTGGTTAAGAAGTGGAAGTTCCGAATTTCCTGGAGCTCTCAAGTTCTTTTAGGGTGTTCTCTAGGTGCTGAACCTACCTTCCAATTGGACGCTTAAGACCGAGGTCATCGCATTCATGTAAGAAAGGTATGAAGTTGTGGAATGGCATCGGAGGGATGGAAGGTCAGTGTCAACAGGGGAAAAGATAGTCGTGGTTCGAAAGCAAAAATGGTCAACGGAAATTTGCTTCTTCTGGTGATGGAATATATTCCAGTTTGCGTTTTAATGTAATGTGAGTTGGGTACATATTGTACGGAGATGTGTGTATGTGGTATATAAAATATGCAGGGATGTGGTATGACTATGCTACAAGGAATTATTTAATCAACGACAACGAGACCAGCATAACTCTTCTTCATCAACGCCTTCTTCATAATGTCGACCGGTGTCATCTTTTCTTTAACCTTCTCCTCCTTAATCGCCTTCGTCTCACCATCCTCTTCAACATCCATCCACTCTTCTTCTTCCGCCTCCTCTACTGCCACCTCATCGCCCATGAAGACTTTCAGCATAGATGCACTGAACCCATTCATCATCGCTACACCGGGAGTATCGCTCTTTGTCTCAACGGTGCCTCCACTGGCCAAGTCCCAATACACAATCTCAGGGACCTCATACCCATGCTCCGCATACGCCGCCTTGATCTTGTCGTAGTTGGTGTCCCATTCAGCTGGATGGGATCTCGTCATACCAGCACCTTCATCGAACTGCATATCGGTGAAGATAAAGATCCGCTTGATCATGTCCTCAGGCTTGATCTTATTCTTGACAGCAAGAGGGAGGATGAGCTTCGTGAAGACAGCGTTGAGGTCAGTGTTGTAACCCCAATCTACTTGCTCAAGGTCGCGAACGACTTTGCCCAGAGGTTGGTCGAGATTAAGGGCCCAATATTTAGGTTGAGCGGAGAATGTGATAATACCACCGTTGAAGGGAGGTTTTGCGACCGATGCGAGTAGGAGGGACAGCGAGATGGCGGGGAGGATGGGGGACGGGTGTTTAGCGTCTGTATTGTTGATGTTACCCATTGAACCAGAAACATCGCAGACGGCAATGGCGTTGTCGAGGGAACCTGCGTCTCGGATGCGGTTGACCAAGGTCTTCCACTGACCTTCAGCAACGCGAAGCTCCAATTCCGCGAGTTTCCCTTTGACCTTCTCTTTCACACTAGCGTCCTCTGAAGTTTTCCTCTGCGCCTCTCTGTGGAGACGGACGGCCTCTGCAATGATCTGATGGGGCATGAGGGTTGCGCCTGAAATCGTCTTCTTGCCAGACTCGACAGCGAGAAGGTACTTCTCCAGACCCTCGGGATCGTGCTTGTAGAAGTTCTCTACATTGTTCTGCATGCAAATTGAAGGAACACGGGAGTATTTGATCTCGTCCCATCGTTGGGCAGTCATGCGGGACTCGACTACGTGAGATGCGTCTCGGAGGGGAGTAAGGAACCAACGTTGCATGAACTGGCGCATGGCCAGAGCTACCTCACGAGACCCTGGAGGAGACTCTTTGAGGATGGAAGGCCAGGCTGCGACAGGGGATTCAAAATGAGGCAGGAGAAGTGCGATGGCTGTTGAGATGTTTGTGTGGGTGTCGTGAAGCTTGCCGGGAGTAGGAGCCCACTTGGCGGCAAGCGAGAGGCCTTTGAGAACCTGGAACTTCTCATCTGCATCCTTGATACTCTGCGCCTTGTTGAAGGTGGCCAAGTCCTTCGCAAGTTGAGCGGCGAAGAGACGAGCCACGGTGACATAAAGAGCACGGAAGACAGGGTTTTCAAGCTTGGTCTTGATAAGCTCAGCGCGTTTCTTGGCAATGACCACCTTGTCTTCCTTCTTAGGAATCGGCCCTTTCCATGTCATGCCTGAACGACCGGCACGCCCTTTACCAATATGTTTAGTGGCCTTTTTCGGGTTAAGAGGGTTCGGACGATGTAGGAAAGTGGATTCGGATTCAAGGTTAGCCAATTCGTCGTTAACAGCGAGACCGAGGATGTTGAGTAAGTCCTTCCAGTAGCCGTGGCTAGCAGACGGTTCTTCATCCTTTTTAAGTGAGCAAACAGGCTTGACGAGCTCAGGTAGATTTTGGATTGCAGTGCGAGGATGATTTTCAAGGAGCCAGCCTTTGAAATTCGGATCAGCATCCTGTATGACTGAACGTCAAAAAAAAGCAACTCACCGAAAGCTCGGTAGAAAACATCCTTCTGGCTCTTGCCGTCGTGGATGCTCCTTAAATTCCAGATCGAGTGCAGTGTAAGAGCTGGGTCCTGTTTCCAAGACTTTTCGAGGAGGTCGTCGACCTTGGGACTGTACGAGTCCTGGTTGATGAACTGGAACGCATCGAGGACAGCATCCCCGGTGGTGTCATAGGCGGGCGCATTGTTGGCTGTGCGGGTCCGACCAGTAGTAGACTTAAGGGCATCCATCATCGGATTGGATGGAGCCGTGACAACAGTGTCGTTGTCGACAGACATCGTAGAGTCAGCATTTTTGAGAGGGACGAGGGTGTCAAGGAAATTCGGGTCGGTAAGTTCAGGGATATTAATTGTAATAACCTGGCAAGATTGCGCAGACGAGTGAACGAGGGGAGACGAGGTCGACGACATGGTGGTGGTGTAAGGAAAGACAGGAGCGGCCTTCAGACCGCGCTTTATATGGACATGACTCCAGACACGATAATAATGCGCTCTGACTCGTGACACTAGCATGCCTAGTCCAATCCGAGACGAGCGCCCACCAGTCTGAGAACCTCTGACTCGCCCGTACCAGACAAGAAGGAGAGAAACCCACAGCAGACAATGAGAGGAGGGAAGAGGAGTGTTTGATTAGCGCCGTCGACGTGAGTCGCACAAACTCTGCTCACACCCCTATCGGACATAGCTGGGGCGCTTTTTCCTGCCTCCATATATATCGTCTATCCGGCCACAACAACCACGCACTTTATATTAACGTTCCTGCGTCCTCTTGTATTCTCTCAGACAACATCTTGCGCTTCGTTCTCCAAGGCCCTGTAGAGGTCCTATTCTAAAAGGCAGTAAATTCAAACATTCGACATATTATTATCGAACGGATAAACCTCAAAACCCTCGTCTACGACATGAATGCAACCAATTCGTGATTTTCTGTTGACACAAAATCTCCAATCACGGAACTGTATGGGAGTTGTTTCGGAAACGCCAAGCACGCGGCATCTAAATCACAACAAAACCCGTCAAAATGTTGTACACGAGAAGAACTCACTGATTTCACTACTGATTTCACTACCAGTCTAGCGCGCACTTCTGAGGAACTGGATGGCATGAAACCTTCTACATCTTTGTTTCGCGAGATACCTTTGACGACCTCCATCTGGCCAACATCTTGATCTCGGCTCTGTGAACGAGTGTGTTCCCAGCGGACTCGTTCAGGTGGTTCTCAATCTGATAGGGTTGATAAGTTCAAGAACAGATGCAGGACCAACGACCCAGAAGAATGGAAGAGTTTTCAGTATTTAACGGCTTTTGCTCTTGTCATGGAATCCTCGGATTGATTCCTTCTCCACTCTCTCCTCCAAAGCTCCTTAACGTCTGCTGTGCGGGTCCCCCTCCCCCCTTTAATCGCCTTCTTCATTCTTCCCTTCTTTTCACCCTCGACATTCCTTTTACTATGAAGAACTCTGCCATCCTTGCTGTTCTTCTCGCACCCCTTGCCCTTGCTGCGCCGATGAAGTTGCGCGTTCGCCAAGATGGCGCATGCGAGAACAAAGTCATTAATGTTAGGATTCCCCTTTTTATGTCCAAGAGTTCGTTTGCTGACAAAGATATTTGCTCAGTTTGACGATGCTCAATTCGACAGTCTCGATCCCAATGGTCTCACTCCAGTCCCGGATGGGTTCAGCGGATTCAACTGGCCCGACTTCTCGATCACCAGTTGCCCTGGCAATGCTTGCAAATCTTTTCCTGCAGAAAACACGCAGCAATTCACTGCTCCGCGTCTGGCTATGGCTCAGGGTATGCCCCTTGCCCGTCTCATTGTTTCCCATCCTCATCTTCATTCAAGGTCTTGTTGGAGGTCTCTTGACTTCACAATTCCTACCAAAAACTAGCCCCTCGGCAGAGTTCAACCTTGCAGATACAGCGGGATCCTTCGACCTTGGCGAATTCACAGTATTCGATATTATCGATCTCCCCGGTATGAAATACCTTTTTTCACCTTACCGTATCGCCTCTTGCTCATTGTCGCTGGCTGATTCTATAGAACAAGTCAAACTTGGCGCCAAGGAAGATATGCGTGTCCATCTTACCTGCGACAAAGCTGGATCCGACGAGAAAGTTGAGAAGACCATTCCCTTCGACAGGAAACGCGATTCCGCTGGATACCAAGTCACCGCAGATCAGGTCACCGAGTTTAAAGGCTTGAGCGGGTGTAAGATCAGCACGACACAGGTTTTCTTCCCTGGGAACTTTGCTGAACTCGGTATGAATCCATTTCTCGCAAACGTAATAGTACTGACAGACGTTTTGTACATAGAAATTCCCACAGAGTCGATGGGTTTCGATAACCTCAATGTCTGCGTCCGGTAGAGGATTCGTTGAAATATTATCTCTACTGTAGACCTGTTGACGTTATTTATTCATTACATAATTTAATTTTGCTTTTGGAGGATAATTTGGACAGAACAAGAATGTTTGTGATCGTAAGCGCCGAAAGTTGCCTTTTGAGAAGCCACTATCATGAGTTCCTCCGCTCTTGCTGCTCCGGGTTTACATGCTGGCTCCTTCGCGTCTCTTCCTGAAAGTTTAACACCGTGGATGTACGCACTTGTAGCTTTGCGCGAAATTTTCATTCAACTGATCGCTTCCACAGTTTGGATGTCGTTTTCTCGATGGGTTTCAGCGAAATGACACCAGTCCAAGCGTCGACGATTCCTTTGTTTATGAAATACAAGGACGTAGTTGTAGAAGCTGTTACTGGTTCAGGAAAAACACTTGCTTTTGTCATTCCGATCCTCGAAAAGATAATTCGCCGACCCAAGAGACTGAAGCCTCATGAAATTGGCGCTCTTGTTATCAGTCCTACAAGGCTAGTCATCTAATTGTAAGGCAGAAACTACGGGATACTAATTTAACGTGTAGAGAGCTTGCAACCCAAATTCATTCTATTATCTCCTTGTTCCTCTCCTCTCAACCTGAAGAAATTGATCCTCCATATCCGCCACCACTGCTTCTCATCTCCTCTGACAAATCTTCTCCTGCACAAGACATACGACGATTTTCTGAAACGAATGCTGATATAGTTGTTGGAACACCTGGTCGGATGGAAGAGTTTCTTCTGGGTAAAGGTAGAAATGCTGTTAGTGCGAAGGAAATCGAAGTCTTGGTTCTGGATGAAGCAGACCGGTGATTTTTAATCCCCGAATGTTCGCTTATAAATGCATATTGACTCCTTCATTTGATAGTCTCCTCGATTTAGGTTTTCAAACTGTTCTAACTCGATTATTATCCGTCCTCCCAAAGCAACGTCGAACTGGCCTATTCAGCGCTACAATGACGGACGGTCTATCTGAACTTGTGCGCGTTGGTCTACGAAATCCGGCTAGAATCGTTGTCAAGGTACAATCCAAGCGGGTCAAGAAGGCTGGCACCGAAGGCACCCAAACTGGAGAACTCATTGAGGAACGTCGGATACCTGCAAAGTATGTGAACTACGTCTGAGGTTCCTAGAAACATTGATTTGACTGGTGAAAAGCTTACAAAACTATTACATTCACTGCGATGTTTCACACAAACTTGTCCAGCTCACTCAAATCATTCAGCATGAGATGTCAAGTGGGAGCTCGAAATTGATTGTCTATTTCGCAACTGGCGCATGTGTAGATTACTTTTATAAGGTATGTTACTTTATTTTGTGTCCATTTTTGAACCACTTTGATGCTGTTCTCAGATTCTCCCTGCTGTGTTGCCCAAAGACTGCTCCCTTCACTCTCTTCATGGACATTTACCCCCTTCAGCCCGCACAAAAACACTAGCATCATTTTCAGACAGGATATCCCTCCCTTCTTCTCCGTCAATTCTTCTTGCAACAGACGTTGCTGCTCGTGGACTTGATCTTCCCAATGTCGACGTTGTCATTCAATTCGATCCCCCCGCTGACCCAAAAGCTTTCTCCCATCGTTGTGGAAGAACAGCACGAGCTGGAAAGAGTGGAACTGCTTGGGTTATCCTAGTCGGGAAGGAAGTTGGATATGTTGGTACGATTTACATATTTTCTTTCTTTCTTTGGGGAGTTGAATTCCCCGTTTCTGCAGATTTCCTGGCTGTGCGAAAAATACCTGTCAAATTACACGAGCCTCTTTGCACGGAGGAAACAGCGAATACTATAGCATCCTCGCATCTCTCCGAGATTCGTTCTAGACTGCTCACAGACCGTGCTTTGCATGACTTGGCAGCGAAAGCCTTCGTGTCTTTCGCAAAAGCCTATTCAAAACACGAAGCTTCTTATCTATTCCGACTAAAAGACCTTGATTTAGTTGGGCTAGCAAAGAGCTTCGGTCTACTACGTCTTCCTAAGATGCCTGAACTTAAAGAGGCAGAAATAATAAGCTGGGAAGATGCAGATGTAGATGTGAGTTGCTCCTTTATTTTATTTTCATTTTCTTCTCACCTGGCGCTCTTTCAGTGGAGGTCATATGCATATCTTGACAAAGACCAAGAAACGAAACGGCTAGCGACACTCTCCGCTCCTCGTCCTGACAAACCAAAACGCGGACCCAAGAAAGAAATTGTTGCCTGGAGTCAGCAGATTTCTCGGAAAGAGGCGAAAGATAAGCGGAAAGAAAAGAAAATTAGTAAAGCGAAATGGCTTCGGGAGCAGGCAAAGCTTCAGGCTGGTGGAACTGTTGCCGGTTCAAAACGCCCACGCGAGGAAGATGTTTTAAACTATGATGATGGAATGGAGGACAGCGATGATTTTGAAGAGTTGGCGCGGGAGGAAAGGATGGCCAAGAAAATGCGAAAGGGCTTAATTTCAAAGGAGGATTTCGACGCTGAGTTTAATGATCTTTAGCCTTGAAATAGCTATTAGGAAGCCATATTTAAGTTTTATTGTAAAATGGACATATCAAACAAGATTGATTGACCACCTGAGTTTCCCAAGAACTCCAGCAACAGCACCTGAACTGCCCAGCCGAGCTACTAACCACTCCCACGACTTGTCTTGCATATCCAAGCTTCCTTCTCCACCATTCTTCACTAACCATGAACGCGCGAGGACTGTAGCCAAAACTTCTTGGTCAATTCCTTCCTTGGTGCACACATCCTGGGCTTCTTGATAGGAAAGAGAAAGATCGAGGAGCTGGAGAAGTTCTTTCGTCAAAGTAAACCCGCCGTCGAAGCGCTGGAGTCGAGCAAGAGCAGCGAGTCTTTCCCCGTCATTCATCTGTGCAGGGACCTTTTTTGTCTCGCCAGGGAGTGTTCTCAAGCGAGCTAGGTGATCATACTGCTTTAGAGGCGGTGGGGAGGAAGGAGCTGCGGAGGGGGTCTGCCACATGTGTGCTGGTTGGAGGGTCGAAGAAGGATCAAATTTTGAATTCACAGGATACAAGCTCATCTGAGGACATAACCATCCTGTAGGGTGTGCAACAAGCGGGGCTGCTGGTATGGAAGGCCCGCTTGTTACGTTCCCGGAGAAAAGTGCCCTAGCTATGTTAGGTCGTGTAACAGGTTCGTCGTCGTCGCTGTCGCTGTCACTCTCCACATCGTTTTCATGAACATCATCCCAGTCATCATCATCGTCGTGGGACGAATTCCTCTGGTATACTCGGCTCTTCGTGGAAAGCTGAAGTGACCGAGATCCGATGGTGGACCCACCGGTGCCAAGTATATCACGAACTAAACTGACAGCCTCGTCGAGATCTGGCGAAATAGAGCTCGTTTTCGAAGGGGTTTTCGATACACAATCGACGGCTTTAGGTTGACCAGTGCGTCGATCAACAGCAACAAAGCTCGTATGGCGGCTGGTCAGACCATACAGGACTCCAAGGCGAACAATGTCCGCCTTGAGATATGCATCACGAAGTGCATCGTCATCCCGGAAAGACGAGCTAATTGAGGGAGGGAATGCGTGGATTTGATGTTCGCGGTCAGAAATGAGCGATTTGGCACAGAGGATGTGAAGAAAGGCAAGACGGGACCCTCGAGCTTGTAAGACGGTCGAGATGGGGACAGTTAACTCGACACTAGCACCAGTACTGGCCACAGTACCTCGTACAATGAGGGAAGTCGGGAGGATCTTAGGCTGTTTCGCGAGGACACAGTACATTTGGGAACGAGTACCAGGGAATAAAGATGGATTCTGAAGAGGAGCCTGCTGGACATATGGAGGTGCTGGAAGAGAAACTGTCACCGGTGGAGGAGGGCCAACATCTTGACTTTCCGACTCCTTGTCGTCGAACAGGGAGACAATGCTAGGGGCGGGTACCGAGGGCGATTTTTGCGATGCATACTCGGCATCTCCGCCGCTTTCATCGACCAACTCAAAATCATGCCCAGACTCGCCATGTGGTTCTTTCCCTGTCCAGAAAATCTGGAGATTGGTTACCGGAGGTGTACGAGCAGCCCTTACGAGTCTCGCGCATTTCCCGACAATAGGCTCATTAGATCCCACATATACGCTAAAACCTTCGCCAGCCTTAGCAATACTATCGCAGGTGTTGGATGAGGCGCCAGCCCCAATACCAAGTGTGAAGATTCGCATGAAATTCTCCTGCGTTGCCTGTTGTGAGAGAGCATGCTTGGTCCTTGAGACGCATGTCGCGACATCCCAGGCACCCCCATCGGTCAAAAGGAAGACTGCAACTGGTTGACTGAGAGGAGTTGATAGAGAAGAGTAGACAAGATTGAGGGCAGAAGCTATTTCTGTTCCACCATAGTCAGCGTTCATTGAGCTAGCAAAATACTGTTCAGCTCATATTGATGGAACATGAGGGCACCACTTACTCAACATGTTTCGTTGCAGAATCCAAATTAGCTTGTGTGTAAGCCTGACTCGTAGGCCAGAATTTGGTCGCATGAGACCCAAAGGAGACGATATTGAACTTTGTCCCCTTCGAGGGAAGTCCGCGAAGAAGAACCACCAAAGCCTCCCGCAAAAGCTTCATGCTGTTGCCTTCCATACTACCGCTACGATCGACGAGAAAGATGTATTCCATCCCACCGGATACGTCGGGGAGAGTAAACCGCGGAACAAATGTGAGACCCATAGCGAGAGTATCGTCGACCGGATGTGGTTCGACAAAGCAGCGAGGATTGTCGAGACCGTCAGCGGTTATGACAAGAAGGATGTCTTCGTTCAAGGATCCAGACGAATCGCTAACGGTGACTTTGGCCAGCTGAGAGTCTGAAACAGAGGAATCGACTTCAAACCCTTCTGGCTTGCCTAATTCCAGCTGCATGGGATGGCCCGAGGCGCAGGAGATCCCTTTGATAGTCGAAGACTGCTGCACAACTACGGTCATAGTAAACTGCTGTCGGGGAGCACGGAACGCAGTGGCTGCGTTGATGGACGGCGCCGACCCATATCTTTGGGCATAAACTCGAGGGAACATGAACCGGATCTGGTTGCGCTTCTCGTCGTCGGTAAGAAGTTGAACATATTGAAGCTCAACTGTCACGGTCTCGTTGGCAGCAACGTTTCCAACACTAATTGAAAACACTACAAAGAATGAGCACAAGAAAGAGATGAAAAAACCGAGGGCTCTAACCATCTTTAGTTTCTTCGGCACCTAGCGCAGCAGTTTGTCCCTTCCTCACAGCATTATCGTAATCCTTTTTGGCTGCCTCTTTCTCCTTCACGACACCTTTTACTTCCGTTCCATCTGCCCGAATCATCTTGAAACCGCAGATAGCAGCTCCAGCAAGAAGACCAAAGGTATAGGTAGCATCCAAAGGAATATCCCGAGGGTTGGTAAATCTTTGCGAAATCTGGACTGTGGCATGCACATCCGCGATGAGGACGTTGACGCCGACACCATCAAGAATCAAGGATGTGTTAGTAGCAGGAGAGAAAAGCCTACAGGCCGTAGGATATGAAGAAGAGTAGTACGCCATGACGAAGGAGATGTGTAACCATTTCCTGAACAATAGCACGCATGGTATTTATTTAGTTAAACTGAGTCTGGACACCGCATCTGCGCAGGATGGCAAGTCAGTCTGAGCACGGTCAGACATTATTGACATGTGAGAAGTTCTGGTCGCAGTATGCAAGGAGCTGGGCACCAGGGCGCAGTCTTAGGAATCTGCCAGAGTTACAATGCAACAAGGGCAAAGTAAACTGAAAGTAAACGTACAGATTCAACAAAGAAACGAGCGCCCACCCCGCAGACAACCCGAATTCCAATTGGATCCGAAACGCCAAGCTTTCAATGAACTGTGCCTCAACTTATGAACTACGCAAGCGCAAGCAGGTAGCCTACGCTGAATTCATTGTTTGTCTAAGGAAATTACGACACGTTACTAGATATATGCATATGAATCTAAAGTCCAAAAATCATCTTAGAGCTCCAATCTTTTAGGAACATGCTGGGTCCAAACCCCTTCCATTATGATCTAATTCTCTGCCAAAGCTCTTTTCCTGCCACCAAAACACTTACAGGAACATAACTAATTGCAAAATCTTCCAGCTTCGAGTTCTCTCCATAATCTTTCACTCGAAGTTTCGCCTCACTCCGCGGAAATTGTTCCATCCAAAGCTCTCTCAGCACCTTCCTCTTCTCCATCAAGCATATGATCTCTTCCCACGTGTGTGAGGTTTTATTCCATGGACTGCATACAAAAGGATGTTCTTTTGAAGTCCTGACAAGGAAGTCCGAATATGGTGCACTTGGGGACAATTTGAGCCGATGGTCCGTGGAAAGGATGATTCGGTCGTCCACATAACCCATAATCAATTCCTTTACTTCGCGCGAAAGAGCTCCGTGATCCCACGCCCGCCAAATAATGTCATACAAGACGCAGACCTTCAAAGATGGCGGAAGCTGAGGGATAAGAACATTTCGAATTTGCATGACAAAGTCAGCAGATGTTTGTCCCCATTCAGTTCGAGATCGAATGGACAGATATCTGAGGGATGTAAATTGGGCAAAGTTGAATTTCCGGATAATCGAATAATTCGGATCCAGCTGGCGTTTCGATGCAACCTGAAGCTCTTCAATATTCTTATACGCGGAATTCAGCCTGGATTCGTCAGCATGCCAGGCTTCTGAGCCGAAAAAGAAGAAATGTAGGTTGAGGGTTCTCAAAGTCGGTGGGAGAGCGGCTAGTGGTGACCACTCTTCCATAAACGACCAATTCCGTACCCAAGTGAAAGACCTTAATGAAACCGTGTGTGCCAAAATACCAGGGAGAACGTTCCGGCGGGAATCAAAATCGATGCCTGAGCTAACAGCAAGTTCCCTAACATATTGCCCTCGGGTGGGAGACGACGAGTCCAATACAGCCAGGAAGTTTGCAGCAGAGTCCTCCTTCCGGAGATGGACTCTCGTATATAAGACTGGGATTGCCCTGGAAATCCCTTGTTAAAATAGACTCAGATTGGAAGTGGGAGAGCAACAATTACCATTGAGATAATTTTTTGGACGTCACAAGAAGCGCTCGGGCGGTGTCGAAGTCACCAGCGGCAAATTCTACGACCGTCTGAGCGACGTCGGGGGGAAGGTTGACAAACAATATCCACGCTTTTACCATGAAGCCTGATGGGATGAGGAATCAATTCTGCTGAATGTGCTTCAATTTGAGGATTTATAGGTCTACTTGGCAACACAGCATATGACGACCTCCGGCATAGGGGGACGATGGTGGAATCCAAAGGGCTGTTCTGGCCGGCTCACCTCCACTGAATGAACACAGGAAGGAAGGATACATTGTACTTGGTCCCAAAATAGGTTTCCGAAACATTGTCTTTGACGCATACTGACGAATAGTGAATCCAGCCACAAGAGTAAGTACAATTAGGAAGGATACTTTGTACTCCGTCCAAACATCTCATGCGCTGTCTGACTAACAAGAATGCCATCCTCATTATATTCCCCCACGGTGACTCGGGGTCTGGGTGAATAAGTTCGAGTACAGTCGGTAAAGACGACGATGGTCGAGTTCATTAGAAACGCACCATTCAACTTCATTTCTTGAGCTTGTCTGGATACAATAGTCTATATGAGAGAGAAAATCAAGACAAATGTGAAACGTGACGGGAAAGAAATCCGATGTCAAGTATTCCAAGTTCAGGCAAATGGATTTCCATGCAAGGATTTACGCCCCTTATCACACAACAAATCAGTGTGTTTGTACTGTTCTACCTGGAGTAAATGCTCAACCAGTTCGTTTAATTCTGTCTTCCACAAAAAGATTGTCCTACATGAACTCCTACTGGTGATGAAGACCTGAAGCTT
Source organism: Flagelloscypha sp. PMI_526 (assembly GCA_021399455.1). Taxonomy (NCBI): domain Eukaryota; kingdom Fungi; phylum Basidiomycota; class Agaricomycetes; order Agaricales; family Niaceae; genus Flagelloscypha; species Flagelloscypha sp. PMI_526. The sequence goes on from JAJTUO010000164.1 coordinate 39,077, forward strand.
AGGAAAGTGAATATAAGAGGAGAGAGAGAGGTCCCTTTTTCCATGCGGTTCGATGTTTCTGTACGCTAGCGAAGATGTTTGAGAGTAGTAGGTCCGCATATGGGGCATATGTGGCACAACGTCCAGCATTGTTCGTCCCCAGTACCAGAATAGACACGTGAGACGAATTCCGCACTTTGACTGTCTGAGACGTCTTTTCAGCTGGAGCTTGTTCAGTAAGCCATGCTCGACTATCTTCAAGTTCCCTGAGTTCCCCGGATGGATGCTGCCTCCCGGTCTGAATGATCCAACAGTTGTTGGTGAAAACGTGGGTGTAAATCAATGTACGACGGTCTCCAATTGACAGTCATTTCAACTGGAGCAGACCATAATTAAAAGTATAGTATACAACATTTTACAGCTACATAAAAGGTCCATAAATGAAAAAATTAGTGCACGGTAACCTACATCCTGCCATTTACCAGCAGTCTGAATCTATATCATGTCGGTGGAGTGGTTCGGGCTCTTGGGCGGAGACCTGGACGCATCTACAAAAAAGAAAAGAAAAGCAAATAATTTTAGCACTGCATAGCCGAAAAGGACTGAAATTATCACATACCATTTCTATAAACACTGGCAACAACTTGGGAATGTGCTTCAACTCCGGAGGCTTAATTACCTCCTTCGGATTCTTGGGCTTCTTCTTGGGTGTCATTGGAACCAGAGGAGGAAGACGAGGGGCAGGTGCAGTTTGAGGCGGAAGAGGACGCCCCGGGCTCATAGGAAGCGGTTTGTTAGCAGCAAAGGTCGCACTCGCAGGTAAAGGTGGGACAGGTGGTCGTCGCGAAGATTCTTCACTGCGACGGGAGAGGGAACCCAGAAGCTTGGACTCCTTTAGAGCGGTGAAGGAGCGGGAGTGCTTCAGGGAAAGAGAACGAGCACGTGGGGTTGGAGTAGAAGTATCAGAAGTTGCACTGTTTATTGTATTGCTCCTCGATGGCCCAGGAGTCGCGCTGGACATTGTGCTACTCCTCGACGGCGTCGAGTTCTTGGGTGGCGGTGGGGGTGCAATTTCAGACCTCGGTGTACTCAAAGGGGTCTTGAAGCTCTTTTCACTCTCCTCTGCATCACTATCATCCTCTGATGAGTCAAAATCAGATGATTCGTCCTCGTCGGAAGAATCAGTATCGCTGAAATCGTCCTCTTCCTCGCTGCTCGTCTCTGAATCCGTGTCCTGAACGGCAACGATCTCTGCGTCTGATTGTACCACATCCCCGAAGCTAATTTCTCCAACGACGCCATCAACAAGTGCTTGTGTGGCCTCATCCTCGGCATCAGCGCTACCTCCCTTGGCACTAGCTTGACCAAATCGTCGACGAAGTTTGTCCTCGTACAGCACTTTCAGCTTGTAATGGTACATTGCCACCTGGTCTACTTCTTGCATTATCTCTTCGCGTTCAGTTCCAGTGTGTGGAAGGAGGAATTCGAGGCTTAGTGGCTCGCCAAGACCTTCTCGCATAGCAGTGAGGAAAAGCTCGATCCATCTCATCAGACTGTCGAATAGTCCTTCGCCCTTCGAATGTACCTTGTGCACAAAGCTGTAGAAAGCTTGCTCGTGGCGTTGTACGAGGTCAATGAAAGCCTGAACGGTTCTGTGAGGGTCTCGCTGAGCCACTGTCGAAGACATCAGATATGAGAGCAAGATTGTCGGAATGCTCATTAACTTACATTCCTCTGTAGATTCAACGGTCTTAATTAAATCATTTACAAAGTTTTGCATATCGCCCAAAGAATCTGCGATACTTGCCGCTCTATAGACTTGTGCCAGTGGACTGTAGAATATCGTGATGATGTCTTTGAGTAAATCCGCCGTGAACCCTTCAAAGATGAGAGATATCAGTTCCTCCCGGTCACGTAGTCGAGAGTACATGGCCGTGAGAAGACGAAGGTCCTCGTACAACCAAGCATCTTCATCTTCTGGTCCGTCGTCATCATCTGAATCATCAAGTGCCGAACGTTGTCGCATGTAGGCACTGTGTGCTCTACTCGCTTTAGCCGCACGGTGAAGCTGGGCTCGATTGAGGATAGGCTCGTCGCCTGAGCGAAGAACAATGGTAATAATATTCTGCTGCTCGGAAACTATCAAGTGATCAGATAAACAAGTTAGAGCAAGCAAGAGTTTATAGTCATACCTGCATCAATCTTAAACATGTCCTGAATTTCTCTGGGAGCATAGACGAATCGTCTGATCTTCTCGCAAATGACTGGATCATCTACCTTCTCCTTTACAGATTCAATCTCCATCTCCAATGCTTTGGCTTCTTCAGTGAGCGAGCTGGTGAACATCCTTCATATTTCATGTAAGTAAAAAGTGGTATCAAGACATGCAAAGCGTCACGCACCTTTGTAGGAGACTCCTACCACCAAAAGGCTGAGCGAGAAAGAGGTCTAACATGCTTCGAATCATCGATACTGGATTCGTGATTCGGAGAGCCGTCTTCATCATGAAATAAGGCATAAGTCCATGAATGCGCTTCAGACCAGCAAATGTTTCTGAAGAATTGTCAGACGCAACGAGCTGCTGAAAGATGGTCGAAGCAAGGCTGAGAGCTGATAAGACACATCTAAGTTCACTTTTCAGAAGAGACGTACGACATCCTTGCCCACTCGATGACGGCCTTGTAATTCTCCGGTAGATCTTTCACATTGGGAGTGACCTTGACTGTCGCGAACACTTGAGTTAGCCCATCTGAGAGAGACTCTGATCAGTTTCGTGTCTTTAGTAATTTATTTGTACCTTACCTTTCCCTAATATGTCGCCTTTGACACCTTTCACTGCTTCTCTTAGCCCTTCCACACGCTCGGCAATCTCTTTCGCAAACTTCTTCCTTCCATCTTCTCTCATTCTATCCGCCTCTTCTCTCCTTCGTGCATCTTCAATTTCAGGGTGTGTTAATTCTGTGGGCCCAGAGAGTAAGAATGATTTGAGAACAGGCGAATTGGCGATCCCTTGTGAGGAAAGGAGCAAATGAAGGTAGGCACGTATTGTAAGCCTGTTCTTCTCTCGCGCTAGTCTTGACTGACCAAACCGAGCTGCTTGAGGAGACATTGACATCTCCTCTTGAGACGAGAATGAAGGAGCTGGACTCAGTGGAGAACTTCCCTGAGGAGCTGCAACAGTTGTCCTATCCTTGGCAGGGGGATCGCTGATAATTTCATTTGGATGGTGTTTCCGTAGCTTCCAGTACAATAAGCGCGACTTTAGCTGTGAGAGCATAATACACACTTACTTCAGTAGCCAAAGTCTTAAAGTCCCCGTACCTCCGAGATACAAAAACGTCCGGGAAATGTGATCGTCTTGTTCTGATGATGAATTCCTATTCAAAAATCGATAAGCTGGCGGAGAAATACAAGAAGAGATGCTGCCAAAATACCTCATGTACCCGACTCCGGACACGGCCCTTGTCGACGACCGTGCGTACACTGACCACATTGACCTCGAAGGCGTTCCGCTGCTTCAACGCCCTTGCCATCCGCTTCTTCGACAATCTCTCCAACCTCTCCAGATCTGCCTGGTTGAGCCTGACAACTTGCTCAGGCTCTACAATCTTGGTAGCAGCACCAACAAACAAGCTTAAATTGCGCTCGACTTTGGCTAACAGTTTCATCCTTGTTGCTTGTTCGGTGTGCTCAGGATCATCGTCGAGAATAGAGGTAGGAGAGAGATTCCTGGAGAGAACCGCTGCTGTGAACGGCTGGAGCTTCTCTGAGTAGAAGTCTTTGGGAGCAGAGGCCATAAAAGGAAATGTCAAAATGAACTGCCTAAATACGTAGCGCAGCAAAGGCAGATCCAATGTGGGCGAGCCATTTGGCGGTGGTCTAAAAGGTGGTCCTAGATAGGAAAGCGTAGACACATTATTAGGAACGGCGGTAGTTGCAAGATCGAGCTCATTGTGGAATTGAAGCTGGATAAGGGATTTCTTCAGGTAATGAGCTCGAAGGGGAGTGAGACCGTGCAGCTCTGGGTTTGTGGCGGTTGTTGGAGAAGACGTGACTTGGGTAATATCTGTTGAAGTATCGTCCCCGGGTATGTCGATGGGAGGCAAGTCTGGGATCTCGCGTGTCGGGCGACGCGGCCTTGTAGGTGAAGTCGCCATATCCGAAATCGCAGTCACCGTCAGAAACAAGCAGTGAAGATGACCAACAACCCGTGACATCATTCAAACCAACAACACTCTTTTTGACCTCGATTTGGCTCGTCCGATAAAATATACTTAGGGTATACATAGAAATAGCAACAATAGAGAAACTTGGGATGAAAATCAGGGTACCCAAACAGCTTGTCCTCGATAACTTCGCCCAGATTCATCCAAGACTATGAGACAAATGAATCATGACGCGCTCAAATAGGGGGTCATAAACCCATCAAGTCGTTCACTCACTGGATTTAAGTTTTGTGGCTACCTTGCGAACTCCATTCCGTGACTCTGCCAGTCCATAATTCGTCCCAAGCTGCCAACATTCGTGACATGCTCGTGATGCTGAGACACACATCAGTTCATGTGAAGGGTTCAATGACGCCGCAAAAGCAACGAACCAGCATCAAGCGTCTCTAATTCCAAGTCATCCTTTGCGTCTAAAGCGACCTAAGAAAGCACAAAATGTACGTCTAGACTTCCGGAAGGCGCGACGGGAAAAACTACAAGGACGTACAACAATGTCCACCAACCTTGAAAGTGCCAGGAGAGCGTTTATATCGCGGTAGCATACTTCATTGACGGAATAGGACATACCGTTCGAACCCAACCAGCCAAGCGTCAATGCCAGACTGTGTGCTCCATCGTGTTGTTGAATCTGTAATGAGATGGGATGCAGAGAGCAACAAACACTGCCTCAGAAGCGGTTGGTCTATTTTGTTGTCTGGCATTTGAGAAAGCACTTGAACTACAAACTGGCCTTTCGAGGAAGAGTTTCAGTTCGAAATTGCAGGACACACGACCCATACTTCTAACTTACCATAGTCTGTTGGCTGAGAAGTCGGCGTATCTGGCTGGGAAGCCATTCGGATGAGACGCGACCAGATGGAGGGAGCCGACCTACTCACAGGTAAGTTGCCATAAAATGTGGCCAAAGACAAGTGGTAGAAATATCACCGAGACCCCATATTATCGTTCTTCGTCGATCCAAGGCAACAATCGCGTCCTGCTGTGACAAAAGCATCCGATACACACCACTCTCGTTCTTGCCTCCATCGGACTTTACAAGGACTTTACTTTTTTCGCGGAATCATTCGGCTCGTTTAAGTTCTGTAAGATCTAAGCGAACCAATCTCTGTGGACCAACAGTAATTTTGCGATCGAGCATGGGAGAGACCGTTAACGCGTCACGCTTTACGTCCACTTCCTACTTGAGCTAGCCCCACTTGGCTAGACTTGTGAAAGCACTTCTTTGTTGCGCGACTGTATTGTATTCTAGACAACTTGAACGATGACAAGCGTCTCGGGCACTGGAGATACACAAACATCTTGTGCCTGGCCAAAAACCTTTCAAAACAATGTTCGACCATTTATTTCCTTCTTGCCTGTTACTCTGTGTTCGAGCTGTTGTCCACATAAGTACCTACCACCTTGGCATCTGTTTCCATTACTTCGAAAGGTAGAATATCTTCTAGATTTGCTCTTTTCAACTCCGTCTCTTTCAGCGCTCAGCCATTCCGAGATGGAGCGAGCATTGGTTTGGATATGTTTCGTGGGCGACCGTTGCTGATTGCTTTTGAAGTTTACAAAGTTTCGTGCCTGCTAGTAGGTGTGCCTGGGATTCTTATTGCTATGTCGTCATCGTTGTAAGTCTATTCCTAATTGGATTGGTAGGCATGCGCGCACTTTCGCAGACCCGCCACTAATTCAGAGTATGAGTCCAGACCAACGGCGTTTCCACCTGAAGAAAAAAATATCCCTGTATCACCCGGCTTCTAGACGATGATTGAGGAGGATGCGACGAGCATGGTCTAGCTCTATTTGGATAAGTTTTCATATTCTCGGAGGCAGGTTGAGATTGAGGTTCCTCTCTGGCTCTGGTTTCCATACCTGCTAAAAATTGTTTTTATTGCACATCCTCTTAAAAAGTGTATTATGGACCCAGTACGAAAGTGTCTATATCTAATTATACGTTATCAACAAGGCATGGAAAACGAGCAGGTTCAGAAGCAGTAGGCAATAGCATCCGCTCCACCGTTCTTCGTCTTCTCGTTCGGTCATCTGAAATGGAGAACCCTCTAAACTCGGTCCTACGTCTCCTATCCCCTGCTCCCGCGCCCGCTGTTCCCGACGAATACGATGGCTTTGAGCTTAGGTGGAACATGTTTGTCTTCCGGTTCGTATTCCCATTTCTCCAAATTTCGCCACGTACAACAACTTACTGGCCAAAAGTCCTGCGTACTTCATGTACGAGGCTGTAGTAGTTGGCATAATATTTGTCTACTTCGTTTTTCATCTCGCTGGACGCGCCATTAACCGGCGCAAGGCTGAAAAATGGGCAGATGCACACCTTGGTTTCTATGAAACCCAATTCTCAAGCCCAACTGCTTCCAAGGGTCTCGTTCAGGACGGCAACTCTGACTTTTTTATTTTTTCTACGGGCCGTAGGAATGGTACCTTTTTCTTTACAATATTCTGTTGTTATGGGTGCTGATATGGATTGCAGTGGAGGCTCTTCACTCCATCCTGACTTTACGCCCAAGACACGATATTTTCCAAGCCCTCTTCCACACTCTGCGCTCCTGGGTCGACGTCCACCTTCGTCATTGTTCGTATTCGGCTCTACTCTCTAAAAACAAATTTGTGCTTAACTTTCTGCCAGCCGACGATTTGCAACTCGATTTCAGGCTCCAGCCGACTACCGTGCCTAACGATTTCGTTTTTTCACTCGTCCATAAGGATGAGATGCCATGGGTTAAAACGGACCGCTTTGACCTGGTCGGTACCTTTATTATTCCCTTTGCGTTTTAGTATGACTGAATCTATTCACAGGGTTTGACGCGCACCACCGAAAACCAGACTCTTCCTACAGAGCTCGTTGTCATGGCAGGTATGACAAAATAACACAACTATTTAATATGATGTCCTGATTATATGGGGTTTTAGAATTTGCGGATATCACGGAAAGTCTCTCCAAACTGAAGGAATTCCAAACCGTGGTCAATCTCCTGAAGGATCCGACCAACCGCGCGTATTTCAAGTCTCTCTCTATCACGGACCAACCTCGTCTCCGCCCTGAGGGTATTCCCAAACCCGAGGACAAAGAGAGTCACTTAATCCTCGATCTAAAACTCCCTGGTACTTCTCGTTCTGCCGTCACCCTGCCCCTCGTCACTGCCGTGTTCAATCTCATTGACGCGCTTCCGAAACTTGCGCTCCGCCCTGAGACAAAGAACAAGCTCAAGAGGGCTCGTGAAGATTTGCTCGTCCAACTTAAGAAAGACCTCGAGAAAGACAAGGAAGAAGTAGTAGGTTTTCCGCTGTTCTCGTTTAGGTCGCTGGTATTCACTTCTATTTTTTTAGGTTGAGGACAAAAAGGCTGCCAAGAAACGCGCCGAGGAAGAGCGTATCTCCAAGCTTTCTGCAGCCGAACAACAAAAATTCATGGAAAGGGAGCGCAAGCGTTCTCAGAGGAAACAACAGGGCAAGGTTGCTATTCGCAAGTAATTAATTATGCAGCACTCTGCGTCGAAGTAATACTATGTTTTGTCCCATTATTCCTTAACTTTGTAATCCTGATCCTTCTCCTCTGATTCCTCATGTTCATATGCGCTATCAATACCTTCTCTCGCCTTTCGCTGCTCTTCAGATTCGGGTGCAGCAGTTGTCCATCTGGATCCAAGTCCCTTGAACCAGCCCAACAACCAAACAGGCTTGATAGCCCGATTTCGGACGACGCCTTCGTCCTCTACAGGATCTTCCAGTCGTCCCGCCACGAACTGATGTTCTGGGTCCAATTCTTCTTCTTCTTCAGCTTCACTTTCCGTACGACCAAGTTCATCAACAAGTCTCTTCCTCCCGTCCAAGGTCCATTGGACGCGGTTATAGGGACCATGCGCCCCATGAATACCTTGTGGAACTTTTCGTCCTCCAGTTCCAAAGATGGATTCACGCATAGCGAACGTTCGCTGTCGAGGCGTGTTGGCTGTATCGTATAAATTCGGGATGTTGAACTGCCTGGAAGCGTAGGTGACGCTATTTGTAGCCAGGGCAGCTGCGTCTGCTTTACTCTTTTCATCTTCAATATCAGCAATGATCTTAGTCCGCCTTTCTGCGTCCGCATAAGCAGAACTTTGCGATTCGACATGCGCTCGGAGGAAGTCATTTGTAGCGGGTAGAGCTTGATTAATGAGCTGCATAAATTCGCTCAATAAAAACCGAACAACAGGATGGCCTGAGGAATCACACTCACTGTCAGCACCGTAGCCAAGTTACGAAGATGTTCTTGTCGTCTCCATAGAACTACAAAATGCGCGGCAAGTTCCACATCAATCTTCATTCTTGAAGGCGTCAAAACTGTCATATCGCGAAAGGTGTCTAAAGTGTGGAAGCTCCTTCTCCTTCGAGCATAAGAGCCTAATCGTAATGTTGGTCGCTCGACAGTGGCATGCGAAACATTCGGCAGGGATGAGTTATTATGAGGTTTATTATCTCGTCCGTTGGTGCCGTCCTCAATATCCTCTCGAGCGCTGACAGGGTCACTCCAACTTGATACACGCGTCTGAACGAGACGGTTGCCCCAAGGCCGTTTTTGTCCGGGAATTGCAAGAGTTGTTTGGTCATGTCTGGAGCTGGGTAGGCCTAATCCAAGACCAAGCGCTTTATTGACCGATTTGGACGGTAAGCTCTCGGCACGGGGTGTGACAAGATCTGTCAGGTGGCTCAGTTTTTGTTACTAAACATAAGAATGTATATTGCACAAACCAGGGTCGGGTGGTTGAAGTTCAACAGTAATAATATCGTTATCCGAATCTTCACTAGCCCAGTATTCAATTATCAAGCTAACAGTGATACTTAGCTGGACTCACCCTGTTCGGAATGTCGGACTGGCACTCATGGCTCTCTTCGCTTGAGGACGACCATTCAAACGATCAATTTCAAGGTCACTCATTCGCCCTAGACTGTGCTTGGAAGCATGGAAGTCTAGACTTTCTCCTGCAGCTTTCTTGCGACTCAACCTAGTAGACGGGCAGAATGACATTAGACACGAACAACTGATAAAAAAATATGGCGTACCAAGCCCACGCTTCGATCTTCCTTTGAACCTTGCCACCCCACGGGGCCAACCCAGCTGTCAACGAGTCCTCTGGATCAGAGCTCTTGGGATCAGACCGTTCTCCTGCATCATCGTCACTTGCAGGGGACATCAACCTAGGCCGAACACGATGTAGTCTCTTTCGATGAGAGTCGTTTTTCTTCGCCTCTTCGTATCGTCCTCGAGGGTCCAACATCTCTCTCTCCGCTTCTCGCTCTCTCAAAAGGATAACATTACCACAGCGTCCGCTCCACAGGCCGCGCATACAGCCGCCAACAGACGAAACGACGATCATGTCTCGCTCATGATCCTTCGCCTCTCTATCCTTGTCTCGAAGTTGGCCTTGACTAACATCAAACGTCCCAGACATAGCTGCCCCACGACTTCTCCTCTTGGCCATCTTATCGTTTCGAGATTTCCAAGCTTTGTCCTTCCCAATAACACCCTTTATCAAGGTTTCCAGGTCAAGGTGCGGTTCGAGGATGTCGCCCGCTTTGCCTGACTTTCCGCCAGCTAAACCCGATAAACCAAGCCCACTAGCGAAATTCCCAATACCGTTCAACAATGGACCGCTTATTCTGTGGCCATCACCCTGGTTTCCGTCGGAGTTCCAACCATATTCTTCCTCCCCACTGAGATTGGAGTCAGGTCCGCTTCGTTTGCCCAGATCGTCTACTCTCCTCAATAAGGCACGACCAACCTTGCGAGCTGCACCGGGACCGTCTCCATGCGAAAAGTGTTTCGCGTAATGCGAATTAACGTCGTGAATCATTGCGCGAGAGAGATATACATTTGAGGGAGATAAAGTATTCGGCGCGAACACAGCAGGTTCTGGAGTAGAAGGAACAGTTCTGGAATTCTCAGAATTAAAGCTTGGTGAAGCCTTGATTCCTGGAATAGAGAGATGATACTGTCCCGAGAAGTAGGTAGGCCCGGTTGCCTGTGAGCTAGCATTGAGGCTGACTGCAGAAGTATTTGCGCCTGTTGGTACAGGGCTTGGAATAGGGGATCCATGAACGGAATGGTTGGGCCGTCCAGCCGCTAAAGCACGAATGAACGCGTGGGGTTTGAGGAAAGGGTCTTTAGGGACCTGAGACAGCCACCGTGAGCTTGAAGGCGCAATACACCAACTGGAGAGAACATACATGATGGTATCCAAGCATATGAATTTTATTTCTCATGCTAAGGACTAGACTTAAAAGACCAGACACAAGGGCGGGATGTGCAATCTTGTCGTTATGCTGAAAGAACTGGTTAAACAGTGACATACACACACAAAGAATACAAACTACCTCCATTTCTAGTAGCGGTTCGCCTACTTCGGCAGTCCACGTCTTAATGCCTTCAATCGTGATATCACAAAGAAGGCCATCAGAGACCACTGATTCCAACATGGCAAGTTCCATTGGTTTCGAAGTCGATGGTTGAAGTAGAGAGTCTAGCCCGGAGATAGACGAGGACCGTGAACCTGGCGTCTTAGTAGATCTTCTTTGTGGACCAGCAGAGATGCTATGCCTATTAGATGGGACAGGTAACGACGTGGACGCCGTTTTCGTCGCGGGCACCTTCAGCATGCCACAAACAAGCAGAGCCGCTTGTATTAGCTTCCCTAACTCCAGTACGAGAAGAGGGAAGAGATTCGTAGACGTTGATTCGTCAACTGGAAGGATGGTATCACCAACGTTGTGCATGCCACGCCCAGTTCGAGAAGGGGAAGCGGGCGTTTGGAGGAGAGAAAACGATCCGTTGGTTGGTATAGGGAGACTGCTTGAACGTGACTGGTCGATGGAACTGCTGGAGTGATGGCGAGAGACAATGTTAGCAGCAGGCAGGAGAGCAGATTTTGGCGGGTGAGGTAGTGCATGGATCGTCTCGTCCTTTGAGTGGCTGACGACAGGGGATTCAGACAACTTGTCTGAATCTGCCCCTGGGATGTATACTGTCGAATATTCCGGGAGGTGATACATTGCAATGAATCTTTCCTTCACGGACTCGCTAAAGTTTCGTTAGCTCAGCTCATTTAAAGGTGCAACTCTCACTAACCTGGGCTCTTCCAAACCTACGGCTCCACCTTTAGTCCCTGTACATCCCATTCGAAGAAGATTGATATTCGAATAAAGTTGAGGTTGGGCAGCTAAGAAATCGCTAGACTGTGGGTTAACACTGTCCGTGTTTGGGGCAAGGACAGGGAACTCTACCCATCCGGAATAACCACAATAGTATAATCAGAACGAAAATGAGCCAAAGACGTAGTAAAAACTACTCCATGCTCTGTCTAAGGATGTGTGTCAGCGAATGGGATGATCGTGTTTCGGGTATTGGAAACTCAACCTGAACCGGTCGGGTGCCGCCTCGTCTGAGATGTGCCATGGCGGTATCCCACTGTTTCTTGGCTTTCTCTTTCGAAAGAGATGGAGATAACTTCAAAGCAGTGCATTTAATCTAAGAGAGCGTGTTCGTCACGATGCAGGTCAACTGGAACAGCCAATGAAATGCAAACCTTGTGAGATGCATCGCCAGTCTGAATAACCAGGGAAATGATAGGCCTTGTCCGTTCAACAATCCTAATAATTCAAAATTTAGAGAAGAGAGAGAGAGAGAGGATATTTTCGACATTACCATTTCTCGACTGCATAGAGTTGGAATCCTTGGAGTTCAACTTCTTCGGTGGCAATGATGTCAAGTTCGGCATGACCTATCCATTGTGTGGCAGTTTCAGATGAACTAGCATTTACTAGACGTCGGACAGTCGGAAGAAGAATAGTCGAAGGTGTCGTGAACGCATTTTGCATTGAGTACGGTGGAGGCAGGAAGCAAGGAGAGTGATGCCGATCTTGCCCGTTAGTAGGGAAGGGAAGCATCCGCGCCCATAAAGCACACAGCACTTGATCCATCCAATAAGTGTGTCCATAGATTATGTAAAGTATATAGAAAGCTATTTGAAAGCTATTTGAAGGTCGCAAATCTTCGGAAAGTATAGTCGAGGAAAGCAATATCACTATTTCCAGTCCCAGAACTGCTCACGTCTTGTTCAATGTCATCCTGCTCAATCTCATCTGTCGGGAAGTATGAAGTATCCGTGATGCTCTTTAAACGAGGAACGAAAGGCGCGTCTAGAGACAGGTGAATATCATGTGATTGCACGACGGGACAGAGGTCGAACCTATTTCGTGCAAATGCTCCCATTCGACGCCAGCGAAGAAATCATGGTCCTTAATCTCTTCGATACTCAGACGCTGAGGAGCCGCTGCAATGAGACTGAATAGAGAGATGGAGAGTTAAGTTGCCTATATTTATGACAGGATAAAATAACCCCACCTGCGAAGAATATCTTCAGACTCTTCAGAAAGGTAAACATCGTCAGGAACCATGAAGTATGTTGGCCAGTCCATGATTTTCTGGTATGTTTCGGTTGTTGATTCTGGCAAAAGTTAATATGTCTCACGAACGAAATAAGAGATGGTATACCTGAACAAAAAGGCGGATACCCAACGAGGCATTCAAACAGAATGGCACCTAAGCTCCAGATATCGCATTCAGTGCCATATCCCTTCTGAGCAAATATCTCCGGAGCAATCTAAAGCAGGATACGTTAGCCTCAGCGGCAAGCTCTAGACAATCTATTCGCTGACATAGTCTGGTGTGCCAACAACACTCATCGCGAACTTTCTTCGGTTCGCCTTCCACGTTGCAAGCTGATCCTTGCTGTACAAATTAAGCACAAAAAATAAGATTTAGAGAAATGAGGCATACCTTAATGTCATATTAATCGTATTCGGTTGAACTGAATTCCGTTGGGAAGCTTTGTTGGTTTGTCCATTCTTTGTAGGGTCTAGTAGTTTTTCATAGTATGCAGAAGTGTGTTGGCTCTTGAAGCCTGTTGAAAGCCCGAAATCAGTGAGCTTGATGTGGCCATGACCGTCGATTAGGATGCTAGGAGGATGTCTTGATATGTTTCGACAATAAATTCCAGCAAATATGTACATACTTGTCTGGTTTGATATCTCTGAACAATTTGTAAGAAATTAGATAGATGGGCGGCCGGTGTATAAACCAACCTATGAATAAAGCCGAGATTGTGGACCGCCTCAATTGCAAGAGCGCACTCTGCCATGTAAAACCGGGTCACATCCTCTGAGAAAGTGTCGTATTTGATGAGCATAGACATCAAGTCACCACCTATTGCACAATAAGCAAATGCATTGGGATATATCGACGCGAGAAGTACCAGGTAAGAATTCCTATACAATGTCAATAAGAATTAGACAAATAAGAAGCTCTGTAATGAAGGAAAAAACACACCTGAATAAGGTACAACGTTGTCTCATCTTGGAAACTGTAATGCAGTTGTACAACCCAATGGACTTGGAAGCAGCAAGGATGTCGCGTTCCGCGCGGACATGAGCCAACTGATCTTTCTTCAACATCTCGTCCTTCTTGAGCGTCTTCATCGCAAAGATCTTGCCAGTATCCGTCTTCTGAACTAGTCGAACTTCACCAAACGCTCCCTTTCCAATCACCTGCAGAGAAACGACATTTGATTCCCATGTCGATTGAATAGGGTCAAGAGCCACACACACCTTCACAGTCCGGAAGTCGGCTAAACCTAGCTTTGTTCTCCTTAGCCTAAGATACTGGGACTCTTCTTCCCTAGAGCAAGAAGTTGACGTTGCTTCCTAATGCTCCATTGAGTTTAATAGACAAAACAGAAGTGAAACAAGCCCACCTCTCGTCCGACATATGTTCATCTGCTTGTAGCTTCCGTTCAAGTTCCACACGTCTCTTATTCTTCTCTATTGCTGCATCTACAGCTTGCTAAGCTACTTTTAAGCAAAATTATGCGCGCGCAGGAATTATAACGACCCACTGAATAGAAAGACTCCAACTTCATCCTCGCCTTCTGGGCTTTCGCGACAGCATTGGCATATTCCGGGGACGTAGTCTGGCGGTCAAAGTTCACATAGTCTGTCGGTTTATCTGAGTTGGAACCTGAGCTAGTCGAAGAGGCTGGTGTCGTCATGAAGTGCTGAAGGCCTTCAGGGTCATCGGTTAAGTTGGGTAAGTCCAGACGCCCGTCCACCCAAGCGCCACATCCAGGTACTCGCAAACTAAACTATGCATCCTATGTCCATATATGGTCTGATATACATTGTGCATACATAAAAATACAACATAAATGAGTGATAAGTATGTTGAAAGTATCATATCCAAGTGATTTTATGATGAAAAATACGTTGTTCGAAATTGTTGGTCCTCGACGACCTCACACTTGCTGCATCAGACTGTCGATAGCTGCTTCTATTCATAGAAGCATCTGAATAAACTCTGGGAAAAAAAATAAATAAATCAGGACAATAACG